>LR738563.1:16277326-16327240 GCA_902685375.1 Neostethus bicornis | reverse complement strand
GACACGAGGAGGAGGATCAGAGACACGAGGAGGAGGATCAGAGACACGAGGAGGAGGATCAGAGACACGAGGAGGAGGATCAGAGACACGAGGAGGAGGATCAGAGACACGAGGAGGAGGATCAGAGACACGAGGAGGAGGATCAGAGACACGAGGAGGAGGATCAGAGACACGAGGAGGAGGATCAGAGACACGAGAGGAGGATCAGAGACACTAGGAGGAGGATCAGAGACACAAGAAGGAGGATCAGAGACACGAGGAGGAGGATCAGAGACACAAGGAGGAGGATCAGAGACACAAGGAGGAGGATCAGAGACACGAGGAGGAGGATCAGAGACACGAGGAGGAGGATCAGAGACACGAGGAGGAGGATCAGAGACACTAGGAGGAGGATCAGAGACACGAGGAGGAGGATCAGAGACACGAGGAGGAGGATCAGAGACACGAGGAGGAGGATCAGAGACACGAGGAGGAGGATCAGAGACACGAGGAGGAGGATCAGAGACACGAGGAGGAGGATCAGAGACACGAGGAGGAGGATCAGAGACACAAGGAGGAGGATCAGAGACACGAGGAGGAGGATCAGAGACACGAGGAGGAGGATCAGAGACACGAGGAGGAGGATCAGAGACACAAGAAGGAGGATCAGAGACACGAGGAGGATCAGAGACACGAGGAGGAGGATCAGAGACACGAGGAGGAGGATCAGAGACACAAGGAGGAGGATCAGAGACACAAGGAGGAGGATCAGAGACACGAGGAGGAGGATCAGAGACACGAGGAGGAGGATCAGAGACACGAGAAGGAGGATCAGAGACACGAGGAGGAGGATCAGAGACACGAGGAGGAGGATCAGAGACACGAGGAAGAGGATCAGAGACACGAGGAGGAGGATCAGAGACACGAGGAGGAGGATCAGAGACACGAGGAGGATCAGAGACACGAGGAGGATCAGAGACACGAGGAGGAGGATCAGAGACACAAGAAGGAGGATCAGAGACACGAGGAGGAGGATCAGAGACACAAGAAGGAGGATCAGAGACACGAGGAGGAGGATCAGAGACACGAGGAGGATCAGAGACACGAGGAGGAGGATCAGAGACACGAGGAGGAGGATCAGAGACACGAGGAGGAGGATCAGAGACACGAGGAGGAGGATCAGAGACACGAGGAGGAGGATCAGAGACACGAGGAGGAGGATCAGAGACACGAGGAGGATCAGAGACACAAGGAGGATCAGAGACACGAGGAGGATCAGAGACACAAGGAGGAGGATCAGAGACACGAGGAGGAGGATCAGAGACACAAGGAGGAGGATCAGAGACACAAGGAGGAGGATCAGAGACACAAGGAGGAGGATCAGAGACACGAGGAGGAGGATCAGAGACACGAGGAGGAGGATCAGAGACACGAGGAGGAGGATCAGAGACACGAGGAGGAGGATCAGAGACACGAGGAGGAGGATCAGAGACACGAGGAGGAGGATCAGAGACACGAGAAGGAGGATCAGAGACACGAGAAGGAGGATCAGAGACACGAGAAGGAGGATCAGAGACACGAGGAGGAGGATCAGAGACACGAGGAGGAGGATCAGAGACACGAGAAGGAGGATCAGAGACACGAGGAGGAGGATCAGAGACACGAGGAGGAGGATCAGAGACACGAGGAGGAGGATCAGAGACACGAGGAGGAGGATCAGAGACACAAGAAGGAGGATCAGAGACACAAGGAGGAGGATCAGAGACACGAGGAGGAGGATCAGAGACACAAGAAGGAGGATCAGAGACACAAGGAGGAGGATCAGAGACACAAGGAGGAGGATCAGAGACACGAGGAGGAGGATCAGAGACACGAGGAGGAGGATCAGAGACACGAGGAGGAGGATCAGAGACACGAGGAGGAGGATCAGAGACACGAGGAGGAGGATCAGAGACACGAGGAGGATCAGAGACACGAGGAGGAGGATCAGAGACACAAGGAGGAGGATCAGAGACACAAGGAGGAGGATCAGAGACACGAGGAGGAGGATCAGAGACACGAGGAGGAGGATCAGAGACACAAGGAGGAGGATCAGAGACACGAGGAGGAGGATCAGAGACACAAGAAGGAGGATCAGAGACACGAGGAGGAGGATCAGAGACACGAGAAGGAGGATCAGAGACACGAGGAGGAGGATCAGAGACACGAGGAGGAGGATCAGAGACACGAGGAGGAGGATCAGAGACACGAGGAGGAGGATCAGAGACACGAGGAGGAGGATCAGAGACACGAGGAGGAGGATCAGAGACACGAGGAGGAGGATCAGAGACACGAGGAGGAGGATCAGAGACACGAGGAGGAGGATCAGAGACACGAGGAGGAGGATCAGAGACACGAGGAGGAGGATCAGAGACACGAGGAGGAGGATCAGAGACACGAGGAGGAGGATCAGAGACACGAGAAGGAGGATCAGAGACACGAGGAGGAGGATCAGAGACACGAGGAGGAGGATCAGAGACACGAGGAGGAGGATCAGAGACACGAGGAGGAGGATCAGAGACACGAGGAAGAGGATCAGAGACACGAGGAGGAGGATCAGAGACACGAGAAGGAGGATCAGAGACACGAGGAGGAGGATCAGAGACACGAGAAGGAGGATCAGAGACACGAGGAGGAGGATCAGAGACACGAGGAGGAGGATCAGAGACACGAGGAGGAGGATCAGAGACACGAGGAGGAGGATCAGAGACACGAGGAGGAGGATCAGAGACACGAGGAGGAGGATCAGAGACACGAGAGGAGGATCAGAGACACGAGAAGGAGGATCAGAGACACGAGGAGGAGGATCAGAGACACGAGAAGGAGGATCAGAGACACGAGGAGGAGGATCAGAGACACGAGGAGGAGGATCAGAGACACGAGGAGGAGGATCAGAGACACGAGGAGGAGGATCAGAGACACGAGGAGGAGGATCAGAGACACGAGGAGGAGGATCAGAGACACGAGGAGGAGGATCAGAGACACGAGGAGGAGGATCAGAGACACGAGGAGGATCAGAGACACAAGGAGGAGGATCAGAGACACGAGAAGGAGGATCAGAGACACGAGAAGGAGGATCAGAGACACGAGGAGGAGGATCAGAGACACGAGGAGGAGGATCAGAGACACGAGAAGGAGGATCAGAGACACGAGGAGGAGGATCAGAGACACGAGAAGGAGGATCAGAGACACGAGAAGGAGGATCAGAGACACGAGGAGGAGGATCAGAGACACGAGGAGGAGGATCAGAGACACGAGGAGGAGGATCAGAGACACGAGAAGGAGGATCAGAGACACGAGGAGGAGGATCAGAGACACAAGAAGGAGGATCAGAGACACAAGGAGGAGGATCAGAGACACGAGGAGGAGGATCAGAGACACAAGGAGGAGGATCAGAGACACGAGGAGGAGGATCAGAGACACGAGGAGGAGGATCAGAGACACGAGGAGGAGGATCAGAGACACGAGGAGGAGGATCAGAGACACGAGGAGGAGGATCAGAGACACGAGGAGGATCAGAGACACGAGGAGGAGGATCAGAGACACGAGGAGGAGGATCAGAGACACGAGAAGGAGGATCAGAGACACGAGGAGGAGGATCAGAGACACAAGGAGGAGGATCAGAGACACGAGGAGGAGGATCAGAGACACGAGGAGGAGGATCAGAGACACGAGGAGGAGGATCAGAGACACGAGGAGGAGGATCAGAGACACGAGGAGGAGGATCAGAGACACGAGGAGGAGGATCAGAGACACGAGGAAGAGGATCAGAGACACGAGGAGGATCAGAGACACGAGGAGGAGGATCAGAGACACGAGGAGGATCAGAGACACAAGGAGGAGGATCAGAGACACGAGAAGGAGGATCAGAGACACGAGGAGGAGGATCAGAGACACGAGGAGGAGGATCAGAGACACAAGAAGGAGGATCAGAGACACGAGGAGGAGGATCAGAGACACGAGGAGGATCAGAGACACGAGGAGGAGGATCAGAGACACGAGGAGGAGGATCAGAGACACGAGGAGGAGGATCAGAGACACGAGGAGGAGGATCAGAGACACGAGGAGGAGGATCAGAGACACGAGGAGGAGGATCAGAGACACGAGGAGGAGGATCAGAGACACGAGGAGGAGGATCAGAGACACGAGGAGGAGGATCAGAGACACGAGGAGGAGGATCAGAGACATGAGGAGGAGGATCAGAGACACGAGGAGGAGGATCAGAGACACGAGGAGGAGGATCAGAGACACGAGGAGGAGGATCAGAGACATGAGGAGGAGGATCAGAGACATGAGGAGGAGGATCAGAGACACGAGGAGGAGGATCAGAGACACAAGGAGGAGGATCAGAGACATGAGGAGGAGGATCAGAGACACGAGGAGGAGGATCAGAGACACGAGGAGGAGGATCAGAGACACGAGGAGGAGGATCAGAGACACGAGGAGGAGGATCAGAGACACGAGGAGGAGGATCAGAGACACGAGGAGGAGGATCAGAGACACGAGGAGGATCAGAGACACGAGGAGGAGGATCAGAGACACGAGGAGGAGGATCAGAGACACGAGGAGGAGGATCAGAGACACAAGGAAGAGGATCAGAGACACGAGGAGGAGGATCAGAGACACGAGGAGGAGGATCAGAGACACAAGGAGGAGGATCAGAGACACGAGGAGGATCAGAGACACAAGGAGGAGGATCAGAGACACGAGGAGGAGGATCAGAGACACGAGGAGGAGGATCAGAGACACGAGAAGGAGGATCAGAGACACAAGGAGGAGGATCAGAGACACAAGGAGGAGGATCAGAGACACGAGAAGGAGGATCAGAGACACGAGGAGGAGGATCAGAGACACGAGGAGGAGGATCAGAGACACAAGGAGGAGGATCAGAGACACAAGGAGGAGGATCAGAGACACGAGGAGGAGGATCAGAGACACGAGGAGGAGGATCAGAGACACGAGGAGGAGGATCAGAGACAGAAGAAGGAGGATCAGAGACACGAGGAGGATCAGAGACACGAGGAGGAGGATCAGAGACACGAGGAGGATCAGAGACACGAGGAGGATCAGAGACACAAGAAGGAGGATCAGAGACACAAGAAGGAGGATCAGAGACACGAGGAGGATCAGAGACACGAGGAGGAGGATCAGAGACACGAGGAGGATCAGAGACACGAGGAGGATCAGAGACACAAGGAGGAGGATCAGAGACACAAGAAGGAGGATCAGAGACACGAGGAGGATCAGAGACACGAGGAGGATCAGAGACACGAGGAGGAGGATCAGAGACACGAGGAGGAGGATCAGAGACACGAGGAAGAGGATCAGAGACACTAGGAGGAGGATCAGAGACACAAGGAGGAGGATCAGAGACACGAGGAGGAGGATCAGAGACACGAGGAGGAGGATCAGAGACACGAGGAGGAGGATCAGAGACACGAGGAGGAGGATCAGAGACACGAGGAGGAGGATCAGAGACACGAGGAAGAGGATCAGAGACACTAGGAGGATCAGAGACACGAGGAGGATCAGAGACACGAGGAGGAGGATCAGAGACACGAGGAGGAGGATCAGAGACACGAGGAGGATCAGAGACACGAGGAGGAGGATCAGAGACACGAGGAGGAGGATCAGAGACACGAGGAGGAGGATCAGAGACACGAGGAGGAGGATCAGAGACACGAGGAGGAGGATCAGAGACACGAGGAGGAGGATCAGAGACACGAGGAGGAGGATCAGAGACACGAGGAGGAGGATCAGAGACACGAGGAGGAGGATCAGAGACACAAGAAGGAGGATCAGAGACACGAGGAGGAGGATCAGAGACACGAGGAGGAGGATCAGAGACACGAGGAAGAGGATCAGAGACACGAGGAGGAGGATCAGAGACACGAGAAGGAGGATCAGAGACACGAGGAGGAGGATCAGAGACACGAGGAGGAGGATCAGAGACACGAGGAGGAGGATCAGAGACACGAGGAGGAGGATCAGAGACACGAGGAGGATCAGAGACACGAGGAGGAGGATCAGAGACACAAGAAGGAGGATCAGAGACACGAGGAGGAGGATCAGAGACACGAGAAGGAGGATCAGAGACACGAGGAGGAGGATCAGAGACACGAGGAGGAGGATCAGAGACACAAGGAGGAGGATCAGAGACACGAGGAGGAGGATCAGAGACACGAGGAGGAGGATCAGAGACACGAGGAGGAGGATCAGAGACACGAGGAGGAGGATCAGAGACACGAGAAGGAGGATCAGAGACACGAGGAGGAGGATCAGAGACACGAGAAGGAGGATCAGAGACACAAGGAGGAGGATCAGAGACACGAGGAGGAGGATCAGAGACACGAGAAGGAGGATCAGAGACACGAGGAGGAGGATCAGAGACACGAGGAGGAGGATCAGAGACACGAGGAGGAGGATCAGAGACACGAGGAGGAGGATCAGAGACACGAGGAGGAGGATCAGAGACACGAGGAGGAGGATCAGAGACACGAGGAGGAGGATCAGAGACACGAGGAGGAGGATCAGAGACACGAGGAGGAGGATCAGAGACACGAGGAGGAGGATCAGAGACACGAGGAGGAGGATCAGAGACACGAGGAGGAGGATCAGAGACACGAGGAGGAGGATCAGAGACACGAGGAGGAGGATCAGAGACACGAGGAGGAGGATCAGAGACACGAGGAGGAGGATCAGAGACACGAGGAGGAGGATCAGAGACACAAGGAGGAGGATCAGAGACACGAGGAGGATCAGAGACACAAGGAGGAGGATCAGAGACACGAGGAGGAGGATCAGAGACACGAGGAGGAGGATCAGAGACACGAGGAGGAGGATCAGAGACACGAGGAGGAGGATCAGACACACGAGGAGGAGGATCAGAGACACGAGGAGGAGGATCAGAGACACGAGGAGGATCAGAGACACGAGGAGGAGGATCAGAGACACGAGGAGGATCAGAGACACGAGGAGGAGGATCAGAGACACAAGAAGGAGGATCAGAGACACGAGGAGGAGGATCAGAGACACAAGAAGGAGGATCAGAGACACGAGGAGGAGGATCAGAGACACGAGGAGGAGGATCAGAGACACGAGGAGGAGGATCAGAGACACGAGGAGGAGGATCAGAGACACGAGAAGGAGGATCAGAGACACGAGGAGGAGGATCAGAGACACAAGGAGGAGGATCAGAGACACGAGGAGGATCAGAGACACAAGGAGGAGGATCAGAGACACAAGGAGGAGGATCAGAGACACGAGGAGGAGGATCAGAGACACGAGGAGGAGGATCAGAGACACGAGGAGGAGGATCAGAGACACGAGGAGGAGGATCAGAGACACGAGGAGGATCAGAGACACGAGGAGGAGGATCAGAGACACGAGGAGGATCAGAGACACGAGGAGGAGGATCAGAGACACGAGGAGGATCAGAGACACGAGGAGGAGGATCAGAGACACAAGAAGGAGGATCAGAGACACGAGGAGGAGGATCAGAGACACAAGAAGGAGGATCAGAGACACGAGGAGGAGGATCAGAGACACGAGGAGGAGGATCAGAGACACAAGGAGGAGGATCAGAGACACGAGGAGGAGGATCAGAGACACGAGGAGGAGGATCAGAGACACACGGAGGAGGATCAGAGACACGAGGAGGAGGATCAGAGACACGAGGAGGAGGATCAGAGACACGAGGAGGAGGATCAGAGACACGAGGAGGAGGATCAGAGACACGAGGAGGAGGATCAGAGACACGAGGAGGAGGATCAGAGACACGAGGAGGAGGATCAGAGACACGAGGAGGAGGATCAGAGACACGAGGGGGAGGATCAGAGACACGAGGAGGAGGATCAGAGACACGAGGAGGAGGATCAGAGACACGAGAAGGAGGATCAGAGACACGAGAAGGAGGATCAGAGACACGAGGAGGAGGATCAGAGACACAAGAAGGAGGATCAGAGACACGAGGAGGAGGATCAGAGACACAAGGAGGAGGATCAGAGACACAAGGAGGAGGATCAGAGACACAAGGAGGAGGATCAGAGACACGAGGAGGAGGATCAGAGACACGAGGAGGAGGATCAGAGACACTAGGAGGAGGATCAGAGACACGAGGAGGAGGATCAGAGACACGAGGAGGAGGATCAGAGACACGAGGAGGAGGATCAGAGACACGAGGAGGAGGATCAGAGACACGAGGAGGAGGATCAGAGACACGAGGAGGAGGATCAGAGACACGAGGAGGAGGATCAGAGACACAAGGAGGAGGATCAGAGACACGAGGAGGAGGATCAGAGACACGAGGAGGAGGATCAGAGACACGAGGAGGAGGATCAGAGACACAAGAAGGAGGATCAGAGACACGAGGAGGATCAGAGACACGAGGAGGAGGATCAGAGACACGAGGAGGAGGATCAGAGACACAAGAAGGAGGATCAGAGACACGAGGAGGATCAGAGACACGAGGAGGAGGATCAGAGACACAAGGAGGAGGATCAGAGACACAAGGAGGAGGATCAGAGACACAAGAAGGAGGATCAGAGACACGAGGAGGATCAGAGACACGAGGAGGAGGATCAGAGACACAAGGAGGAGGATCAGAGACACAAGGAGGAGGATCAGAGACACGAGGAGGAGGATCAGAGACACGAGGGGAGGATCAGAGACACGAGGAGGAGGATCAGAGACACGAGGAAGAGGATCAGAGACACGAGGAGGAGGATCAGAGACACGAGAAGGAGGATCAGAGACACGAGGAGGAGGATCAGAGACACGAGGAGGAGGATCAGAGACACGAGGAGGAGGATCAGAGACACAAGGAGGAGGATCAGAGACACAAGGAGGAGGATCAGAGACACGAGGAGGAGGATCAGAGACACGAGGAGGAGGATCAGAGACACGAGGAAGGAGGATCAGAGACACGAGGAGGAGGATCAGAGACACGAGGAGGAGGATCAGAGACACGAGGAGGAGGATCAGAGACACGAGGAGGAGGATCAGAGACACGAGGAGGATCAGAGACACGAGGAGGATCAGAGACACAAGGAGGAGGATCAGAGACACGAGGAGGAGGATCAGAGACACAAGGAGGAGGATCAGAGACACAAGCAGGAGGATCAGAGACACAAGGAGGAGGATCAGAGACACGAGGAGGAGGATCAGAGACACGAGGAGGAGGATCAGAGACACGAGGAGGAGGATCAGAGACACGAGGAGGAGGATCAGAGACACGAGGAGGAGGATCAGAGACACGAGGAGGAGGATCAGAGACACGAGGAGGAGGATCAGAGACACGAGAAGGAGGATCAGAGACACGAGAAGGAGGATCAGAGACACGAGGAGGAGGATCAGAGACACGAGGAGGAGGATCAGAGACACGAGAAGGAGGATCAGAGACACGAGGAGGAGGATCAGAGACACGAGGAGGAGGATCAGAGACACGAGGAGGAGGATCAGAGACACGAGGAGGAGGATCAGAGACACAAGAAGGAGGATCAGAGACACAAGGAGGAGGATCAGAGACACGAGGAGGAGGATCAGAGACACAAGAAGGAGGATCAGAGACACAAGGAGGAGGATCAGAGACACAAGGAGGAGGATCAGAGACACGAGGAGGAGGATCAGAGACACGAGGAGGAGGATCAGAGACACGAGGAGGAGGATCAGAGACACGAGGAGGAGGATCAGAGACACGAGGAAGAGGATCAGAGACACGAGGAGGATCAGAGACACGAGGAGGAGGATCAGAGACACAAGGAGGAGGATCAGAGACACAAGGAGGAGGATCAGAGACACGAGGAGGAGGATCAGAGACACGAGGAGGAGGATCAGAGACACAAGAAGGAGGATCAGAGACACGAGGAGGAGGATCAGAGACACAAGAAGGAGGATCAGAGACACGAGGAGGAGGATCAGAGACACGAGAAGGAGGATCAGAGACACGAGGAGGAGGATCAGAGACACGAGGAGGAGGATCAGAGACACGAGGAGGAGGATCAGAGACACGAGGAGGAGGATCAGAGACACGAGGAGGAGGATCAGAGACACGAGGAGGAGGATCAGAGACACGAGGAGGAGGATCAGAGACACGAGGAGGAGGATCAGAGACACGAGGAGGAGGATCAGAGACACGAGGAGGAGGATCAGAGACACGAGGAGGAGGATCAGAGACACGAGAAGGAGGATCAGAGACACGAGGAGGAGGATCAGAGACACGAGGAGGAGGATCAGAGACACGAGGAGGAGGATCAGAGACACGAGGAGGAGGATCAGAGACACGAGGAAGAGGATCAGAGACACGAGGAGGAGGATCAGAGACACGAGAAGGAGGATCAGAGACACGAGGAGGAGGATCAGAGACACGAGAAGGAGGATCAGAGACACGAGGAGGAGGATCAGAGACACGAGGAGGAGGATCAGAGACACGAGGAGGAGGATCAGAGACACGAGGAGGAGGATCAGAGACACGAGGAGGAGGATCAGAGACACGAGGAGGAGGATCAGAGACACGAGAAGGAGGATCAGAGACACGAGAAGGAGGATCAGAGACACGAGGAGGAGGATCAGAGACACGAGAAGGAGGATCAGAGACACGAGGAGGAGGATCAGAGACACGAGGAGGAGGATCAGAGACACGAGGAGGAGGATCAGAGACACGAGGAGGAGGATCAGAGACACGAGGAGGAGGATCAGAGACACGAGGAGGAGGATCAGAGACACGAGGAGGAGGATCAGAGACACGAGGAGGAGGATCAGAGACACGAGGAGGATCAGAGACACAAGGAGGAGGATCAGAGACACGAGAAGGAGGATCAGAGACACGAGAAGGAGGATCAGAGACACGAGGAGGAGGATCAGAGACACGAGGAGGAGGATCAGAGACACGAGAAGGAGGATCAGAGACACGAGGAGGAGGATCAGAGACACGAGAAGGAGGATCAGAGACACGAGAAGGAGGATCAGAGACACGAGGAGGAGGATCAGAGACACGAGGAGGAGGATCAGAGACACGAGGAGGAGGATCAGAGACACGAGAAGGAGGATCAGAGACACGAGGAGGAGGATCAGAGACACAAGAAGGAGGATCAGAGACACAAGGAGGAGGATCAGAGACACGAGGAGGAGGATCAGAGACACAAGGAGGAGGATCAGAGACACGAGGAGGAGGATCAGAGACACGAGGAGGAGGATCAGAGACACGAGGAGGAGGATCAGAGACACAAGGAGGAGGATCAGAGACACGAGGAGGATCAGAGACACGAGGAGGAGGATCAGAGACACGAGGAGGAGGATCAGAGACACGAGAAGGAGGATCAGAGACACGAGGAGGAGGATCAGAGACACAAGGAGGAGGATCAGAGACACGAGGAGGAGGATCAGAGACACGAGGAGGAGGATCAGAGACACGAGGAGGAGGATCAGAGACACGAGGAGGAGGATCAGAGACACGAGGAGGAGGATCAGAGACACGAGGAGGAGGATCAGAGACACGAGGAAGAGGATCAGAGACACGAGGAGGATCAGAGACACGAGGAGGAGGATCAGAGACACGAGGAGGATCAGAGACACAAGGAGGAGGATCAGAGACACGAGAAGGAGGATCAGAGACACGAGGAGGAGGATCAGAGACACGAGGAGGAGGATCAGAGACACAAGAAGGAGGATCAGAGACACGAGGAGGAGGATCAGAGACACGAGGAGGATCAGAGACACGAGGAGGAGGATCAGAGACACGAGGAGGAGGATCAGAGACACGAGGAGGAGGATCAGAGACACGAGGAGGAGGATCAGAGACACGAGGAGGAGGATCAGAGACACGAGGAGGAGGATCAGAGACACGAGGAGGAGGATCAGAGACACGAGGAGGAGGATCAGAGACACGAGGAGGAGGATCAGAGACACGAGGAGGAGGATCAGAGACATGAGGAGGAGGATCAGAGACACGAGGAGGAGGATCAGAGACACGAGGAGGAGGATCAGAGACACGAGGAGGAGGATCAGAGACATGAGGAGGAGGATCAGAGACATGAGGAGGAGGATCAGAGACACGAGGAGGAGGATCAGAGACACGAGGAGGAGGATCAGAGACATGAGGAGGAGGATCAGAGACACGAGGAGGAGGATCAGAGACACGAGGAGGAGGATCAGAGACACGAGGAGGAGGATCAGAGACACGAGGAGGAGGATCAGAGACACGAGGAGGAGGATCAGAGACACGAGGAGGAGGATCAGAGACACGAGGAGGAGGATCAGAGACACGAGGAGGAGGATCAGAGACACGAGGAGGAGGATCAGAGACACGAGGAGGAGGATCAGAGACACAAGGAAGAGGATCAGAGACACGAGGAGGAGGATCAGAGACACGAGGAGGAGGATCAGAGACACAAGGAGGAGGATCAGAGACACGAGGAGGATCAGAGACACAAGGAGGAGGATCAGAGACACGAGGAGGAGGATCAGAGACACGAGGAGGAGGATCAGAGACACGAGGAGGAGGATCAGAGACACGAGGAGGAGGATCAGAGACACGAGGAGGAGGATCAGAGACACAAGGAGGAGGATCAGAGACACAAGGAGGAGGATCAGAGACACGAGAAGGAGGATCAGAGACACGAGGAGGAGGATCAGAGACACGAGGAGGAGGATCAGAGACACAAGGAGGAGGATCAGAGACACAAGGAGGAGGATCAGAGACACGAGGAGGAGGATCAGAGACACGAGGAGGAGGATCAGAGACACGAGGAGGAGGATCAGAGACAGAAGAAGGAGGATCAGAGACACGAGGAGGATCAGAGACACGAGGAGGAGGATCAGAGACACGAGGAGGATCAGAGACACGAGGAGGATCAGAGACACAAGAAGGAGGATCAGAGACACAAGAAGGAGGATCAGAGACACGAGGAGGATCAGAGACACGAGGAGGAGGATCAGAGACACGAGGAGGATCAGAGACACGAGGAGGATCAGAGACACAAGGAGGAGGATCAGAGACACAAGAAGGAGGATCAGAGACACGAGGAGGATCAGAGACACGAGGAGGATCAGAGACACGAGGAGGAGGATCAGAGACACGAGGAGGAGGATCAGAGACACGAGGAAGAGGATCAGAGACACTAGGAGGAGGATCAGAGACACAAGGAGGAGGATCAGAGACACGAGGAGGAGGATCAGAGACACGAGGAGGAGGATCAGAGACACGAGGAGGAGGATCAGAGACACGAGGAGGAGGATCAGAGACACGAGGAGGAGGATCAGAGACACGAGGAAGAGGATCAGAGACACTAGGAGGATCAGAGACACGAGGAGGATCAGAGACACGAGGAGGAGGATCAGAGACACGAGGAGGAGGATCAGAGACACGAGGAGAAGGATCAGAGACACGAGGAGGATCAGAGACACGAGGAGGAGGATCAGAGACACGAGGAGGAGGATCAGAGACACGAGGAGGAGGATCAGAGACACGAGGAGGAGGATCAGAGACACGAGGAGGAGGATCAGAGACACGAGGAGGAGGATCAGAGACACGAGGAGGAGGATCAGAGACACGAGGAGGAGGATCAGAGACACACGGAGGAGGATCAGAGACACGAGGAGGAGGATCAGAGACACGAGGAGGAGGATCAGAGACACGAGGAGGAGGATCAGAGACACGAGGAGGAGGATCAGAGACACGAGGAGGAGGATCAGAGACACAAGAAGGAGGATCAGAGACACGAGGAGGAGGATCAGAGACACGAGGAGGAGGATCAGAGACACGAGGAAGAGGATCAGAGACACGAGGAGGAGGATCAGAGACACGAGAAGGAGGATCAGAGACACGAGGAGGAGGATCAGAGACACGAGGAGGAGGATCAGAGACACGAGGAGGAGGATCAGAGACACGAGGAGGAGGATCAGAGACACGAGGAGGATCAGAGACACGAGGAGGAGGATCAGAGACACAAGAAGGAGGATCAGAGACACGAGGAGGAGGATCAGAGACACGAGAAGGAGGATCAGAGACACGAGGAGGAGGATCAGAGACACGAGGAGGAGGATCAGAGACACAAGGAGGAGGATCAGAGACACGAGGAGGAGGATCAGAGACACGAGGAGGAGGATCAGAGACACGAGGAGGAGGATCAGAGACACGAGGAGGAGGATCAGAGACACGAGAAGGAGGATCAGAGACACGAGGAGGAGGATCAGAGACACGAGGAGGAGGATCAGAGACACAAGGAGGAGGATCAGAGACACGAGGAGGAGGATCAGAGACACGAGGAGGAGGATCAGAGACACGAGGAGGAGGATCAGAGACACGAGGAGGAGGATCAGAGACACGAGGAGGAGGATCAGAGACACGAGGAGGAGGATCAGAGACACGAGGAGGAGGATCAGAGACACGAGGAGGAGGATCAGAGACACGAGGAGGAGGATCAGAGACACGAGGAGGAGGATCAGAGACACGAGGAGGAGGATCAGAGACACGAGGAGGAGGATCAGAGACACGAGGAGGAGGATCAGAGACACGAGGAGGAGGATCAGAGACACGAGGAGGAGGATCAGAGACACGAGGAGGATCAGAGACACGAGGAGGAGGATCAGAGACACAAGAAGGAGGATCAGAGACACAAGAAGGAGGATCAGAGACACGAGGAGGAGGATCAGAGACACGAGGAGGAGGATCAGAGACACGAGGAGGAGGATCAGAGACACAAGGAGGAGGATCAGAGACACACGGAGGAGGATCAGAGACACGAGGAGGAGGATCAGAGACACGAGGAGGAGGATCAGAGACACGAGGAGGAGGATCAGAGACACGAGGAGGAGGATCAGAGACACGAGGAGGAGGATCAGAGACACGAGGAGGAGGATCAGAGACACGAGGAGGATCAGAGACACGAGGAGGAGGATCAGAGACACGAGGAGGAGGATCAGAGACACGAGGAGGAGGATCAGAGACACGAGGAGGAGGATCAGAGACACGAGGAGGAGGATCAGAGACACAAGGAGGAGGATCAGAGACACGAGGAGGAGGATCAGAGACACGAGGAGGAGGATCAGAGACACGAGGAGGAGGATCAGAGACACGAGGAGGAGGATCAGAGACACGAGGAGGAGGATCAGAGACACGAGGAGGAGGATCAGAGACACACGGAGGAGGATCAGAGACACACGGAGGAGGATCAGAGACACGAGGAGGAGGATCAGAGACACGAGGAGGAGGATCAGCGTACCTCCTCAGAGCGGACACGTCTCCAGTGTACGCTGCAAACAGCAGGTTGATGACGGACTTCACCTGGAAGAGAGGAAGAGGAGGATGAAGAGGAGGATGAAGAGGATGATGAAGAGGAGGATGAAGAGGATGATGAAGAGGAGGATGAAGAGGAGGAAGAGGAGGATGAAGAGGAGGATGAAGAGGAGGAGGAAGAGGAGGATGAAGAGGAGGATGAAGAGGATGATGAAGAGGAGGAAGAGGAGGATGAAGAGGAGGAGGAAGAGGAGGATGAAGAGGAGGATGAAGAGGATGATGAAGAGGAGGAAGAGGAGGATGAGGAGGAGGATGAAGAGGAGGATGAGGAGGAGGATGAAGAGGAGGAGGAAGAGGAGGAAGAGGAGGATGAGGAGGAGGATGAAGAGGAGGATGAAGAGGAGGAGGAAGAGGAGGATGAGGAGGAGGAGGAAGAGGAGGATGAAGAGGAGGATGATGAGGAGGATGAAGAGGAGGAGGAAGAGGAGGAAGAGGAGGATGAAGAGGATGATGAAGAGGATGATGAAGAGGAGGAAGAGGAGGATGAGGAGGAGGATGAAGAGGAGGATGAGGAGGAGGATGAAGAGGAGGAAGAAGAGGATGAAGAGGAGGAGGATGAGGAGGAGGATGAAGAGGATGAAGAGGAAGAGGAGGAGGATGAGCAGGAGGAGGAAGAGGAGGAGGATGAGGAGGATGAAGAGGAGGATGAAGAGGAGGAGGAAGAGGATGATGAAGAGGAGGAGGATGAAGAGGATGATGAAGAGGAGGAGGATGAAGAGGAGGAGGATGAAGAGGAGGAGGATGAAGAGGATGATGAAGAGGAGGAGGATGAAGAGGAGGAGGATGAAGAGGATGATGATGAAGAGGAGGAAGAGGAGGATGAAGAGGAGGATGAAGAGGAGGAGGATGAAGAGGAGGAGGATGAAGAGGAGGAGGATGAAGAGGAGGAAGAGGAGGATGAAGAGGAGGATGAAGAGGAGGAGGAAGAGGAGGACACACACCCTCTGATCTCCTCCTTCTCTACGAGGATCCAGTTTCTTTGCAAAGTGCCGCAGGTTGTCGTAGTTATGGAAGTTACACAGAGACACCAGGTCCTGAAAACACACACACACACACACACACACACACACACACACACACACACACACACACACACACACACACACACACACACACACACAGGTCAGACTTTAAAAACAGATTTCTTTTTAATTCTGATTGGATGTTTTTCTGGATTGTTTTTATGGGATGGCGTACCGTACAGAACTGGATTCCTCTCACACTGTTGCCCAGTTTGTCCAGCGGAGGAGACCAGCACATGATTCCCATCACGTTTGGAACGACCAGCAGGATGCCGCCCGCTACGCCCGACTTGGCCGGCAGACCCACCTGAAAGAGAGAGGAAGGTAAGCCCCGCCTCCTTCCTCAGACAGACCCCGCCCACACCTACTCACATGGAAAGCAAACTGTCCAGAGAAGTCGTACATGCCGCAGGAATGCATCAAACTCAGAGTGTTTCGCACCGCTTCGGGACTCAAAACACGCTCTCCTGTGATTGGACAGAAGCCACCGTTAGCGAGCGTCGCCGCCATGACGCTCGCGCTCTCACATGTAACCTCGATGGAGCAGAGCTGGAGGAGGAAACGGACCAATCAGAGAGCAGCATGAAGTGTAGCAGCAGGGCGGGGTTTTACTGACCTGGAAGTAGAAGTCCAGGATGGAGGTCATGTCGGTGCCCTCAGGGAAACACTGCGGAAAAAAAAACACGTCAGTTCATCGTAAAAAACAAAGAAACCAGCACAGAAGAGAAGCCTCATGTGGTTCCCAGTCTGCCAAACAGAATGTGAGGGCAGTGAGGTTAAGATTCTAAGATGGAGAAGAGATGGGTTGAAACGAACGGAGGCTTAAAGGATGGCATACCTGGAGTTTATGGTACCATTCTGACCTCCTGGTCTAAAGAGGAAGATTCTTAACCCGGAATCAAAGGTCTGTTTGGGACCAGTTTCAGTTTCACAGGCTATAAAGCATGTCTATGATGGGCGGGGGGTGGAACTGATTAGACGCCCCCCTATTGCCCTGCTCTATTGTAAGGTCACAAGCAGTGACATTACCCGACCAGACGATCGTGGTCTACTGGTAACCCACAGACTGATCTCAAGTTGACCACCAGGTGTTTAGAAAAACAAAATGATGAAATAAATCAGTGTTAGTGAGTATTCAGACCCTCTGGAGGAGGGGTCCTAGAAGACCTGACCGGTGTCCTGAAGGTTTTTATGTGTTCTTCCATCGACACACCGCTCAAGAATTTGTCTGTGTGTGAGAAAAAGAGTGAGAGACAGACAGAGAGAAAGAAATCTGTGTGTGTGTGTGTGTGTCGGAGAAAGACAGAGTGAGGAATTTGTCTGTGTGTGTCTTTATGATGTCTAATATTTGTGTAACAACTAACCACATTGTGAGGTTAGTTTATTTAGAACCAGTTCTCAGGTTCATTCTATCAGATTAAAATGATTTCTGATTGAAGTCTAAACGTCTCGATCATCAAACACTCTGTTCTAAAGACACTTTAAAGAGTTTTTATGAGGGATCCGTCCTGGATGAACGAGGGGTTACAGACTCATCAGACTCCGTGTTTTTCTGGAGCGTCTCACCTTCTTCTCCTTCAGATAGTAGCCGATGGCAAAGTTTCTATCTCCGGACTCTCGTTCGGACTGGAACCTGGAACAAATAAACCCGGTTAGAAGCTCCGGTCAGTGTGAAGGCTTATCGATACATTTAGTGTAAAAACAAGGAGAAGAATAAAATATTTATAAACACAATTATGTTCAAATTAATACAAAATACTTTAAAAAGTGTCTTTTTTTTAACAGTGTTGTCGGTAATTTTATCAAAAAATAATAATTTGTTATGAACTTTCATCTCGTTAACGTTGAATTATTTTTACGTGCTCATAGCTGGATTCAGTTTGAATCAAATTTAATGAACTTTGTTTAAATCTAATATAAATGACATGAATCAGTGATGGCGATAGACTCACGTGGCGTTGCTGAAGCCGACGTACTCGTTTCCAGCCAGTTTGTTCATAAAGTTCATCACCTAAAAAAAAAAATCTTAGTTTAGATCCTGTTGATTCAGCACCGTACACAGATACTTCGTTAATCCCCTTCTGGGTGAATATGTGTGCCCGTTAGCTCCGAGCAGTCCAAGAGAGAGCTCCAAACAGCTTCCGAACAGCTGCTAGGTGGTGCTGAGTTGGGTGGATGGAGCTGGAACATCCGCTTGTTGGAATAGAGTTGTAAAAAAAAAAGTAACAGGAATGAGTGGAGGCGTTGGCTCAGTGGTAGAATGTCTGTCCTCGGGCAAGAAGAAGCCGGTTTGATTTTCACTGGGCTCATGCCTACGTGTCCCTGGAGCAGACACCTAAACCCCAGTTGCTCCCATCACTGACGCCATTATGGTCGTCTGCTGCGGTGCTACGCAGCACAGTGAATTACCCATGAGGAACTAATAAAAAAAAACAAAGCTGTTGGCGGAAAACACGACACTTGGCTCTGCATTGGGCGGGATGTGGGTTACCGTGGTAACTATGTTTGAAGCTCCAGTTAATTCTAATAAGATGTTAAACTGTCTCTAAAAGCTCCACATCCTTCACTGTGGTGGAACAACAGCAGCAGTCCACCATCTTTAGTTCCATAGTGAAGCAGGAAGCACTGATGATGTCACAAAGAAGATCCTGTTTTCATTCCTTCTGAACGTCTCCACACGTCCATGAAGACTCCACATGAAGGAGCTCAGCTCCACACGTCCATGAAGACTCCACATGAAGGAGCTCAGCTCCACACGTCCATGAAGACTCCACATGAAGGAGCTCAGCTCCACACGTCCATGAAGACTCCACATGAAGGAGCTCAGCTCCACACGTCCATGAAGACTCCACATGAAGGAGCTCAGCTCCACACGTCCATGAAGACTCCACATGAAGGAGCTCAGCTCCACACGTCCATGAGGACTCCACATGAAGGAGCTCAGCTCCACACGTCCATGAAGACTCCACATGAAGGAGCTCAGCTCCACACGTCCATGAAGACTCCACATGAAGGAGCTCAGCTCCACACGTCCATGAAGACTCCACATGAAGGAGCTCAGCTCCACACGTCCATGAAGACTCCACATGAAGGAGCTCAGCTCCACACGTCCATGAAGACTCCACATGAAGGAGCTCAGCTCCACACGTCCATGAAGACTCCACATGAAGGAGCTCAGCTCCACACGTCCATGAAGACTCCACATGAAGGAGCTCAGCTCCACACGTCCATGAAGACTCCACATGAAGGAGCTCAGCTCCACACGTCCATGAAGACTCCACATGAAGGAGCTCATCTCCACACGTCCATGAAGACTCCACATGAAGGAGCTCAGCTCCACACGTCCATGAAGACTCCACATGAAGGAGCTCAGCTCCACACGTCCATGAAGACTCCACATGAAGGAGCTCAGCTCCACACGTTCATGAAGACTCCACATGAAGGAGCTCAGCTCCACACGTCCATGAAGACTCCACGTGAAGGAGCTCAGCTCCACACGTCCATGAAGACTCCACATGAAGGAGCTCAGCTCCACACGTCCATGAAGACTCCACATGAAGGAGCTCAGCTCCACACGTCCATGAAGACTCCACATTGATCTCTGATGAAGGATCTCATCTCTTCAAACTCCAATAAAAATTGTGGAGCGCTACATGGACCTGCTGCCATCACCAGAAGCGCATTTTTTAAAAAAAACCATCATGTGCAGTTATACTCACATAATCAAACTTCTCAGCGTTGCTCGCTCCTTGCTGCAAAAAAAGAGAAAAAAAGTTTTAAACTGAAAGAATTTTGAAAACATTTTAATGCAACTTTACTAATAATTATAAAAAATAATTAATTAAGTGAGAAAAAAAGTTTTAAACCATTTTAAATTCTATATTAACCTAAAGAATCAGTCTGAGTCTCTATTTGAAACCAGTTAAAGGGGAAATATTATGATTTATAACATGTTAAAAGAGCTTTGTAATCATTGTCTAACGGTCCTAAGGGTGACGTCTGAGGTGGATGCCCCGGCGACCCGGCCCCTGATAAGATAAGCTGAAGGCGATGAAACAGAACAGAAATGTTCAGTCTTAGATGTGAAAAGTAATCCTTAAGTCCTGCTTTCAATAATCCTCCAACTGGTTGGAATGAACGGGTGGATGTGGTGGTGAAAAGGGGAGGAGTGGAGAGAGTCGGGGTTCTGTCCTGGGGTGAGGTGAAGGTTGGTGGTCTGGATGGGAATAGTGAAGCAGTGGTAGTCATGGAGTTGGACAGCAACTCACATCCTTCACTGTGGTGGAACAACACCACTCCAGGAAAGGAAGTTGTATGCTGTCCAGAGGTAGTGGGTGTGGTGCCAGGTGGTGAGGGGTGGCGGGTACTGGTGGTTTTGAGCAGGTTAAGGATTGGGTATACTTGGATGAACCATACGCTCAGGGTTCGGGTTCATTTAGATGGAGCTGTGATTACTGTGGGGAGCTGGAGGGGGGTAGAATATGTTTTGTTGCATTGTGGGAAGGCAGAGAGAGAGGGGTGGGTTATAATGGGGTGCTGAGGAGTGTTGGGGTGAGGGCGGTTTGTTTAAGAGAAGTGTTGATATAAAGCAGGGGTGCCCAACCAGTCGATCACGGTCTACTGGTAGCCAGCAGACTCAGCAACTCAGTGACTTTGACGAGTATTCAGACCTTCTAGAGACTTGCGGGGTGTGCCGGAGCCCATCCCGGCTGATTTAAGGCGAAGGGCAGGGTACACCCCGAACATGTCGCCAGTCTGTCGCGGTCTTCGAGAGACTCTTTTTTTCAAAAACACAGCAATATATGTTTTTTTCTAATGTTATGGGAGATTTTTGGAAGTCTGTGATGTGAAAGCATGTTGTGAAGCCTGTTCTCAATGAGCAGCGCCTCCCAAAGCACTGCCTGCCTGTAGAAAGTGCATTAGCGTGTATGTGTGTGTGTGTGTGTGTGTGTGTGTGTGTGTTAGATCTCAGGAGGTTTGATACTTGAAACATATATCGGGCACCCCGATGAGTGGTGATCAGAGGCGGGGTTTCAGTGCTTTGATCACTTTCCTGAGGTGTACGCGGTCGCTGACGAAGTATCAATTATAGTAATCAGTAGGTGGCAGTAGAGCATCTTCATCTCGTTAAAAAACAAACGTGACGTAACAGAGTGAAAAAAACATGACAGAAGGACCTGAACCAAAACGAAGCGTCTGAATAAAAATATCTTTATTTTATGATTAAATTCAGATTTTCTAAGTAACGACTGAAAGCTGCATTAACAGAATATCTCCCCTTTAAACCAGTCTGAGTCTATATTAAACCAGTCAAACCAGTCTCTATGTTAACCTATAGGAGTTGCCATAGCAACACTGCACCCAGAGATGAGGTTAATTATGGAATGGAGGTGTAGAAACGGTTAATCGTCTCAGCAGGTCTGGCTTTGTGATGAAAAAAAGAAGCAAACCCCCCAAACGAATCCCCCATGCCTCCATCTATCATCCAGATGGACGGATGCAGGTAACGTGTGTTTAAACTCAGGGTCATGTCAGCATCAGAGAGGCGTTCTGATGATAATGAGAGCAACAGAAACGAGGAGAACGGAGCGGATTAATGCGTGTGGAACCAAAACAACAGGTCACAAATCCAGACCAGAGAGAGAGAGAGAGAGAAGGATTGAAGAAGGTAAATTACCAACGTCATTGACCTGTTGATGTGTTCAGCTACGGCTGGAAAATATAACACATAAAACCACACAAAGAGCAGTACACATGAAGCCGGCATGCACACACTCTGGTTTCCTCATGACGGTCACTGAAGAGGTAAAACCAAAAACGACTACTTTGATTTGATCAGTCATGGATTTTTTTTTACTTTTTTTAACTTCCATTCATTACAAGAGCTGCACGCTGGTCTCACAGCAAGAAGGTCAGGGGTTCAAGTCTGGTAGTGGGGGCGAGGCTTGAAGCACTGGTCTTTCTGTGTGAAGTTTGCATGTTCTCCCTGTCTGTGTGGGGGTTTTCCCCAGTTCTCTCCCACTTTTTAACAACATGCATGTTAGATTGATTGGCTACTGTAAATTTATCCCTAGGAACGAGGGTATGTGTGTTTGGCCCCACAGCAGACTGGTGACCTGTTCAGGGTGTATCCTGCCTCTTGTCTGAAATCAGCTGGGATAGGCTCCGGGACTTTGTGTACACCAGTCTGTTGCAGGGTTTTCTCACAGTCTTAGTTACTCATTAATAAAGATTTTTATGATTAAACGAGTAAATAAATGACAGGTTTATTGTGTGATTTAGAGTATCGGTTCAGTGGTTTAGTACTGGTCCCAGTCCCCATCCATGTACTGGTATCACTTTCTGATCACTCTCTGACAGGAAGTGGTTCCATCACCATAGATGACAACATCATCATCATATTCTAGTTCCTGTCAATAATGTGGAAACTAAACGAGCAGAGCCCTGTGGAACCCCAGAATCACAATTAGGATAATCAGACTTAATCATGAATAAATCTGCTGGATTTAAACTTTAGGAATTTATTATTAAATGTCCTGAAATTTTAAAAACAATGCCAGTTGGTGCTGCATGGTGGCGCTCACAGTAAATCCTAGAGAGCTCCATAAAAACCTTCAGGAGAGAAAAACACTGTTTAATCTAACGCTTGGATGATCGGTGGGGTTTCCGGTTCGATCCCAGCATGCCTATCATTGAAGAGTGTGAGAGCCAATCAGAATGCAGCAGCTGTGATTACTCGGCAATCTAGGAAGTGGGATTAAAAACATCCACAAACGGGATTAAAGTCATCATCAGAGCAGCAGAGGAAAGAGTCTACGTGAGGAAACCAGGAGGAAATCCTCTGGGTCCAACGTGGCTTAGTGGTCCCAGAGGAGGAAGCAGAGGAGGAAGCAGAGGAGGAACCAGAGGAGGAACCAGAGGAGGTACCAGAGGAGGAAGCAGAGGAGGAACCAGAGGAGGAACCAGAGGAGGTACCAGAGGAGGAACCAGAGGAGGTACCAGAGGAGGAACCAGAGGAGGTACCAGAGGAGGTACCAGAGGAGGAACCAGAGGAGGTACCAGAGGAGGAACCAGAGGAGGTACCAGAGGAGGTACCAGAGGAGGAAGCAGAGGAGGAAGCAGAGGAGGAACCAGAGGAGGAACCAGAGGAGGAACCAGAGGAGGTACCAGAGGAGGAAGCAGAGGAGGAACCAGAGGAGGAACCAGAGGAGGAACCAGAGGAGGTACCAGAGGAGGAAGCAGAGGAGGAACCAGAGGAGGAACCAGAGGAGGTACCAGGGAACCCTTAGGAGACGAACCAGGGGAGGAGCCTGGGGAGAAACCAGGAGAACCCCTCAGAGGAGGATCCAGGGGAACCCTCAGAGGAGGAACCAGGGGAGCCCTCAGAAGAGGAACCAGGGGAGCCCTCAAAAGAGGAACCAGGGGAACCCTCAGAGGAGGAACCAGGGGAGCCCTCAGAAGAGGAACCAGGGAACCCTCAGAGGAGAAGCCAGGGGAGCCCTCAGATGAGGAACCAGGACAGTCCTCAGAAGAGGAACCAGGGAACCCTCAGAAGAGGAACCAGGGGAGTCCTCAGAGGAGGAACCAGGGGAACCCTCAGAGGAGGAACCAGGGCAGTCCTCAGAGGAGGAACCAGGGGAACCCTCAGATGAGGAACCAGGACAGTCCTCAGAAGAGGAACCAGGGAACCCTCAGAAGAGGAACCAGGGGAACCCTCAGATGAGGAACCAGGACAGTCCTCAGAAGAGGAACCAGGGGAGCCCTCAGAGGAGGAACCAGGAGAACCCTCGGAGGAGGAACAAGGACAGTCCTCAGAGGAGGAACCAGGGGAACCCTCAGAGGAGGAACCAGGGGAACCCTCAGAGGAGGAACCAGGACAGTCCTCAGAGGAGGAACCAGGAGAACCCTCAGAAGAGGAACCAGGAGAACCCTCGGAGGAGGAACAAGGACAGTCCTCAGAGGAGGAACCAGGGGAACCCTCAGAGGAGGAACCAGGGGAACCCTCGGAGGAGGAACAAGGACAGTCCTCAGAGGAGGAACCAGGGGAACCCTCAGAGGAGGAACCAGGGGAACCCTCGGAGGAGGAACCAGGACAGTCCTCAGAGGAACCAACAGGATGACCCACTCTGATAAAAGTCAGGAAACTGAGAGAAACGCTGCTTTTAACCAAATCCGTTTGAAGCAGATTATCAAGCGGATTAATCTGGGCTGTAATCCACCATGGGATATGTCAGAGCTCACCTTGATGAGGGAGGTACAGACGATGGCTCCGGCGTTCACCATCGGATTGTGAGGTTTATCTGTAGAAACACACCGTAAACAAACATTTAATGTTCTCATGAGGTACGACGCCGAACAAACGGGAAGAAAAAAACTCAGAAAAACTAAAGAGTCTTATGTGAGCCTTCTGGTGGTGATAAGACGGGAGGATCCCCCTCAAGTTTAAAAATCTTATTTTAATTTAAAAAAAACATCTGATTAAAATGTGTTTGTTCTGGACGGGGGTGCAGGGTTTAGGACTCAGACCAACATAAACACACACTACACACACACACTACACACTACACACACACACTACACACTACACACACACACTACACACACACACTACACACACACACTACACACTACACACACACACTACACACACACACTACACACTACACACACACACTACACACACACACTACACACACACACTACACACACACACTACACACTACACACAAACACACTACACACAAACACACACTACACACAAACACACACTACACACACACACTACACACTACACACACACACTACACACTACACACACACACTACACACACACACTACACACTACACACAAACACACACCACACACAAACACACACTACACACACACACACACACTACACACACACACACACAAACACACACACACTACACACACACACTACACACACACACTACACACAAACACACACTACACACAAACACACACACACTACACACAAACACACACTACACACACACAAACACACACACACTACACACAAACACACACTACACACAAACACACACTACACACACACACACTACACACAAACACACACTACACACAAACACACACTACACACACACACACACTACACACAAACACACACTACACACATACAAACACACACTACACACAAACACACACTACACACAAACACACACTACACACAAACACACACTACACACACAAACACACACTACACACTACACACAAACACACACTACACACATACAAACACACACTACACACATACAAACACACACTACACACATACAAACACACAGTACACACACTAAATACAAACACACAGTACACACACTAAATACAAACACACAGTACACACACTAAATACAAACACACAGTACACACACTAAATACAAACACACAGTACACACACTAAATACAAACACACAGTACACACACTAAATACAAACACACAGTACACACACTAAATACAAACACACAGTACACACACTAAATACAAACACACAGTACACACACTAAATACAAACACACAGTACACACACTAAATACAAACACACAGTACACACACTAAATACAAACACACAGTACACACACTAAATACAAACACACAGTACACACACTATATACAAACACACAGTACACACACTAAATACAAACACACAGTACACACACTAAATACAAACACACAGTACACACACTATATACAAACACACAGTACACACACTATATACAAACACACAGTACACACACTAAATACAAACACACAGTACACACACTATATACAAACACACAGTACACACACTATAAACCCAAACTAAATTCCATCACGTTCCTGTCCTTCAGACCCTCCTCTAAAGAACAAAGCTGGACGTTTGGCTCTGCTCACCTCATACTGGTGTTAATGGTGTGTACCAGACCTTGTCATGGCGGCCGGGTCACTCTAACATACTGGTGTTAATGGTGTGTACCAGACCTTGTCATGGCGGCCGGGTCACTCTAACATACTGGTGTTAATGGTGTGTACCAGACCTTGTCATGGCGGCCGGGTCACTCTAACATACTGGTGTTAATGGTGTGTACCAGACCTTGTCATGGCAGCCGGGTCACTCTAACATACTGGTGTTAATGGTGTGTACCAGACCTTGTCATGGCGGCCGGGTCACTCTAACATACTGGTGTTAATGGTGTGTACCAGACCTTGTCATGGCAGCCGGGTCACTCTAACATACTGGTGTTAATGGTGTGTACCAGACCTTGTCATGGCGGCCGGGTCACTCTAACATAGTTTATGTGAGTTAATCAACAGTAAACAGGACTAAAGAAGTCTTTCTTTGTCTCAAACCTGTTCTCTGCTGAAACCGTTCCTTATAGATCAGATAAACGTCAGAATGAAGTTACTATTTTATTTAAAAATTATCTTAAAAAACAATCTAAATGTAAAATAAAAGATTTTTTATTCTTATTTTCTCTTTTAAGCAACTGTATTTATTTTAAACTGTTGTTTCACATGTAAAGGTATTTTCTTCTTAAGTGATTTTTAATTGATTTTAAGTTATTTTAAGTAATTTTAAGTGATTTTAAGGTAAATTTAAATTAATTTTTAAGTGATGGACCCTCTAAGTGGTTACCATGAGAGCAAGTAATGAGGATTAATTTAAACAAATAATCAGCAAGAAGGTCAGGGTTTGAGTCCTGGAGTGGGGGCGAGGCTTGAAACCCTGGTCTTTCTGTGTGTAGTTTACATGTTCTACCTGTGTATGTGTGGGTTTTCTCAGGTTTCCTACAAAAACATACATGTTAGGTTGATTAGCTGCCATGAAATTGCCCCTAGGAATGAGTGTGTGAGTGTGTCCTCACAACAGGCTGGTGACTAGTTCGGGGTGTATCTTGCATGTTGCCTGTAATCATCTGTGATAGGCTGTCATGGTCCCACCCCATAAGACCCTGACTGGGATAAGTGGTTCAGAAGACGAGTGACTGAAAGCTTTTATTTGTTAGTTGCCCGGCTCTCGTCCAGAAGAAGAGACCTTTCATCGGGGCGTGTCTAAGTGGTAACCGTGTCTCTGTTCCATCTTCATACCAACAAGGCAGTGGTCCGCAGACTCACCGTCCTCGTTCAGGAAAAGCTTGTTGAACCTCAGGCCGCTGGGCTCCTTGCCGATGAAACGGTGCACATACTCGGTGCCGTGGTCGTGCACGGCGATGGCGTATTTCAGTGGCTTCACGCAGGACTGCAGACAGAACGGAACCTTGGTGTCGCCCACCGTGTGCCTGGAAACGGAACACATGCACTGGGACTCTGTGTTTCTCTCTGTGTCTCTGAGTGTGTGTTTCTGTGTGTGTCTCTGAGTGTGTGTTTCTCTCTGTGTCTCTGAGTGTGTGTTTCTCTCTGTATCTCTGAGTGTGTGTTTCTCTCTGTATCTCTGAGTGTGTGTTTCTGTCTGTACCTCTGGCCGTCCACCGTGCAGAGCGCCACGGCCCACAGATCAGGGCTGAAACGGGCCAGCTGGGGAATGTAATCCGCCACCTGCAGAGAAACAAACGTTCTCATCAGAGTTTCACACAATTCTCTAAAACACAGTTTTTCTTAAACAAACACAGGTTGCTTTACAACCCAAACTCTGGATTTCTAAATCCATCAGAAACTTAAGAAAACTTCTGACACAACGGAACAGAAATGTTCCTTCAGCAGGGTTCACACAGTCCGTAAAATAAAAACATTTAAAATAACACGCTATTAACTCAAAGAAGATTATTTAGAGCTTCATGAATCACACCAACTTTAAAAAGGTGCTTCCTGTCTGAACGTACCCGGCTTCACTATGGAACTAAAGATGGTGGACTGCTAGTGTTGTTCCACCACAGTGAAGGATGTGGAGCTTTTAGAGACAGTTTAATATCTTATTAGGATTCACTGGAGGTTCAGTTATTGTTGCCACGGTAACACACATTCTGCACACGGTGTGTAACCGCCACCGAATGGCTGTTCCACCAGGCAGCTGTCCTTCGGCTCCACCTAGCAGCTGTTCTGAAACTGTTTAAAGCTCTTTCTTGCACTGTTTGGAGCTACTGCACTCACAAATTAATGAGGTATTTATTAACTAACAACCCAATCAGAGAACAGAGATAACGGCGCTCATCCTCCATATTTGTAGTTCTATATCTAAAAAAAGGAGATCCACCCTGCTGTACGGTCCGTGTTGGAAACGATTCCCCAGAATGAGAATTTAAAGGCTGTGTTTAGAAAGTTTATTCAGAAAAAGGTTGTTTTTAACCTCTGTTTTTCTGTTTGGGTGCATTACACTCATCACGTCCGGTCCCCACCAGAAAGGAACGATCTGCCCACTGTGGACCGAGTGAACCCCAATACTGAGAGGTCAGCCGGTTTCCATGGAGACTGAGAAACAGTCCAATGGATCAAGATTAATCTCTTTTGATTTCTAGACTGACAACAGATGTTGAGGCATCCACAGGTGAACCATAAGAGGAACACAAGCTCCACCCACCTGTCCTCCTGACAGGTTTTTAGCGTTGTCATAGAGATCATCGATGTGGGCGGAGAAAGACTGGAAGTCTGGGATGACAAACTTCTTCCTGAAAGCCTGAGTGAGGAGTACGATGTTACTCTGCACACACCTGAGGAAAGAGAAGAGCGTTAAACACACACACACACGTTCAGCTCTCAGCTGGCTGAAGGATGCAGAACAAACTTCTTAAAGAGGTGTCGGTCCAACGCTCCGTCTGAGGTGGTCTTCACCGTCACCTTCAGCATCTCCATGCACTCCTTCAGCCGGGGGTCGCCGGTACGAAGCCCGGTGGACTTTAGAGCCTGGAGAAGGAGGGTTTATGGACTCGGGGTTAGTGACGTATCGTTTAAATGGATGAATTCAAATTTACAGTTTAATGCAATGCGTTTTTAATAAAGATGGATTTTTAAGTAATGTTTTCCGTCCTAACAGAGCTAATCCACCACCATGCCCAACCAGACTGATCCCAAGTCGACCACTAGGTGATTAGGAAAATAAAATGAAGCCCTTATTGCCAGCTCAACTACTTTGATGCTGTATCTAGGATGTATTCAGACTCTCTAGTCGCTAGAGTTTCTAAAATTTAACATTTTAAAAAAGAAAAAAAAAAAAGACAATGTGGCACTTTTTCTCGCGTTATTGTAGATTTTTTGAGTCTGTGAGGTGAAAGCACGTTGTTAAGCCTGTTCTCAATGAACCGTGCCTGCTGCTGGGACTCTGGGACTCCTATTAGTCCCAGAGTACTGTGTGCGTATGGAGTTTGTGTGTGTGTGTGCGTGCGTTTGTGTATATATATATATATCTTGGGACATAAAGTTTGGACACCCGTGATGTACTGGGAATAAAATCTGATGTTTATTCTGTTCCTTTGTCTTCCTCTCATCCGGGGCCGGGTCACAGGGGCAACACCCTCAGACGGGAAACCCAGACTTCTCTCACCCGGATGCCTCCTCCAGCTCCCCCAGGAAGATCCTGAGATGTTCCCTGTTCATCTCTGATGTTTATGTTTTAATAAAATCTGACGTTTTTAAATGTGTGACTTTGCTCGTGTATGAACTCACGGTGGTGAATTTGTGGGCGGGGATTTTCTCCTGACCCTCAGCGATGGTGTAGAAGAGCAGGTCCTCCAGGCTGGGCAGGATGCCCGCCTTCCTTCTCCTGGGGGACACAGAGATCAGTGGAGAGATGAGGGGGGGTAGAAGGGGACACGTACAGAACAGAAACCAGGTCTCTGGGGGGTTAGTCAGGAGGCTACGACCAGCACGATGGGAATCAGAAATAAAAACAATCAGGTTTATGGGTTAACTAGCTAAGCAGAGGCAGAACCCGTCTCCATGGCAACATATTCCAGTCTCACCTGTCAGATTAAGAAACTAAATGATGTCAAATTTTAAATTAAAGCAAAATTATCGGAATTGTTTTTATAATCGGTTTCTCATTAACCAATCACAACACAGAACAATAAGCTTTGATCAATAATATAAATAAAATCAGTTTATATAAATACTCTTTTACTAATAGTAGGCATCCACCGAGGTAAACCATCGCCATGGTGATCATAGATAAACATCACAGGTCATATGTTCTAGTTCCATCGCTGGGACGAGAACGGATCCTCGGTCCACCAAAATTATTAAAGTAAACTTTTCATCTAAAGCTCTGCCTTTAGTTCATGTTTTTATCTCTTCATTTGTACAAATAATCCACTGAAAACATACCGACATATTTTTTTAATAGATTTAAAATGACTTCTTGATAAAAATGATCAGCCAATAAAAACACATTTTTCATAAAATTCTTCTTATTTTCTGACTTTTTTCCCTGAAATAAGGGCGATGCAGAGCCGGAATCAGAATAAATCTGGGCGTGTTTATTGTAATTACACTTGTTTTCAACATCACACCTAGCGTCACCTCTCACGGTTACAGGTGTACACCTCTTCTGAACAGCCACGCCCACTCTGTGTTCACCTAAAATCTAAAGCGGTTTTTAAGGATTTTATTTTCTGCATCAAAGAAATAAACTCTGTGACATCATTTGTTATTGTTTTAGTTTGATTTCACTTTGATTTTTGTTCCATTTATAATCAAAACAAATAAAACTTCAAATTATTTAGTTTTAAGATGTTTTTAATCGTCTCTTTAAAATAAATCGGAGTCTTTCTTGATCTTTGATTAATAAAAGAATAGAATTTAGTTTGTTATTATTAATAAATAAAGTTATTCAAACAGGAATAAAACTACTAAAATACATCTTCTGGTTGAATATGTTTATTATATTAAACGATAACGAGTGTTCAGATCATATTTACATCATCATTACTGTCTTCATTTGATTCTGGTGAATATTTATACGTCTTGATCTGGTGCAGCGATATGTGCTCACCACACGCTCACATCACTTTGGCGGACGCAGTTTTGATAAATGAAGTCCGTAGTGACTAGTGATGTAAAAAAAAAAACAATAATGTCTTTATAACATCCATGAAATATGAGCCACATGTTCGGCTGGGTTTGTTTGGGAAGCGGAAGCAGGAAGTGCATGCAGCAGAGAGGCAAAGAAGAACAACTAGGACCATCTTTCTGTCCGGTCTACGTATACGTACGTCCGTCCTGAGCTCGTTCTCTTGTCATGGAGATTGATATACTCTGTCCATTTAAATCCTACAGGAAGTGACCTCATCACACACTTTATATTACAGGCAAATATTTTAGATCCTAGTGAATGAAAAGATCAATGACGTGGAAACTAAACCCCAGCGGGCCGAGAGCCAGCGGGCCGAGAGCCAGCGGGCCGAGAGCCAGCGGGCCGAGAGCCAGCGGGCCGAGAGCAGAGCTTTGTGGGACTCCAAAAAAAAATCATTTAGATTTAGTGTTACTGACAAGAACAGAAAACATGCTGCTGGTCACTGCGTCCAACTCTGCTGCTGGTGAGAAACCAGTTAGTGGGATGAGGACACACACTGGGAGGAAAGAAAACCACTACGTCTACTGGGAGGAGAAAGAACACAACAACTAGCACAAAAAAAAATATAAAAAAAACATACTTACAGAGCAACAGGGAGAGATGGAGAAGACAAACAAGCATTAGTGTCAGAAAAAAAACAACAACAAAATGTTTATTTTACACTGAGCTCCGAATCATTCTGCACACCATGTTTGATGCTTTCTAATGTCATTTTAACGGCTGCAAAATCTTCTTAATAAAGTGGAACGTTCCGTTCTGTTCCGTCCTCTTCCACTTATCGAGGACTGGGTCGCTGGGGCAACAACCGACCAGGGACCTCATCGTCCGAATTTTCAAATTAAAAAAGACTGTCAGATAACGACAGATCCAAAACGACCTCATTTACTAACGAGCTTCTCTCGGAGGTTTCTATGTCCGTCTTTACAAAAGACTGAAACTGCAGCGACTTGCGTTCCTGTGATGATGTCACACAACATGGCCGTGTTTCAAGGTCAGCTTCAGGAACGATGACCAGGCATGCTCAAAGTGTAAATTTATTTATGATTTAATTTTTTAAAAAAGAAAACCACGTTAACGATGCGGAATGAATGGTAAACATGGATTGATTGACTTTTTTAAATTATGTCGTCGTCACTTTAAATTTTATTTGCAGAATAATTTGGAACGCAGTGTAAATTTAAATAAAACATCAAACTTTATTTAAAAAGCAAATAAACAAACAATAAATAGTTAATAAAAATATAATAAATAAATTTAACTTTTTGATCTAAAAGTTTTCATCAGAAAAAAAACCCAAAAAACATTTCTGTGTTAATTTAATAAAACGGGATCAAATTTAGTTTAAAATCTATACTTTTTTATATAAAACTGTTTTTGTTGCTTTTTTTAACATCTTTTTTAATTGTGTTTAAAATTGTTCGAAACAGTTTATTTAATGTTAAACAGAGAAAGTTTTGGTTTAAAAAAAGTTAACTTTTCTAAAAACGTCTGGAGGGACTGGTTACAGTGTCGGTCCAACCGAGTCCTTTTTTGGTTCCTTCTTTTTTTACCTGCAGGACACGCCCACCGTTCCCTCCATCTTTAATCTTCCTCTCGACCTCCTGTCTGCCCGTTCCAAACCTGGCATCCTTCCCTCTCAGTGGTCTCTTTATCTCCTAACCCTCTAACATGACGCTCCCGTCCCTCCTGGTCCCTCCCAGGGGGATCCTCGTTACCTCCACACCCTCCTGGTCCCTCCCAGGGGGGATCCTCGTTACCTCCACACCCTCCTGGTCCCTCCCAGGGGGATCCTCGTTACCTCCACACCCTCCAGGTCCCTCCCAGGGGGATCCTCGTTACCTCCACACCCTCCTGGTCCCTCACTGGGGGATCCTCGTTACCTCCACACCCTCCCGGTCCCTCCCAGGGGGATCCTCGTTACCTCCACACCCTCCTGGTCCCTCACTGGGGGATCCTCGTTACCTCCACACCCTCCCGGTCCCTCCCAGGGGGATCCTCGTTACCTCCACACCCTCCCGGTCCCTCCCAGGGGGGATCCTCGTTACCTCCACACCCTCCCGGTCCCTCCCAGGGGGATCCTCGTTACCTCCACACCCTCCCGGTCCCTCCCCAGGGGGGATCCTCGTTACCTCCACACCCTCCCGGTCCCTCCCAGGGGGATCCTCGTTACCTCCACACCCTCCTGGTCCCTCCCCAGGGGGATCCTTGTTACCTCCACACCTTCCTCACTGTCTCTACACCGAACAACATGGCTGCTGAAACTATCACACCTGATACGTCTCCTTTGAACCTGCCTGCAACGCTTCTTCACCTCTTTTACACTCTCTCCATTCATCCTAAAATCCTCCTCCTTCGTTCTCTCTGTACCTCACTCTTCTCCTTCACACACACGTCCTCGATCTCACCGCACCCATCTTACATTCCTCTGCCTTCCAGGACGAACCTCCACCTCTCCAGCTTTTCCTCCACCCGTTCTTTCCCTACACATCCCGTCTGTGAACATCACAGTCCACGGAGATCAAGACAAAGACTGTCCAGATGTTTGACTGATCAGCAGTACGGTGGTGTTTACACCACGTAAACTTTAGATTTATAAAAACACACTCCTTCCACAAGAACGGAGCACACGGGGCTCCTTACACTCTGTGTGTACACCATGAGTGTGCACGCTCACGGAGACATTGAGCAGGAAGACTCAAGATTGGTTTGATTATAATTAAAAACATGGTGTATTTGTTTTAAGTCTGCCTCTTGGTCTCCTACCGGTGGGACGTCCCCGAAACATCTCACCAACGATGTGCTCAAGAGCCATCCTGACCAGATGCCCGAACCACCCCATCTGACTTCTCTCAACCTAGAGAACTTGTGAACATTGGGAACATGCCGCTGTGGTGAATTTATCCACAAGCATCCAGGGGTGGAAGATGGTAACCATGGTAACTCTGTGACACATTGATCTGTCAGTGTCCACATCAGACACGGGAGGCGGTCCTAATAATTCACAGCCAGATGTTTTAATGTTATTATTAATAATCTAACAGCAGGTGCATGACAGCACTGGTTTCAAAAGGAGTTCAACCATAGTGGTTAACAATGTGTCTTAATTAACAATCTTCTCTTATGTACGGTCCTACTCTGACAGGTTTTTACGTGTGTTTTCTTATTGTTTCTTTGCTGCTTCAAAAGCTTCATTTCACTGTCCTCACTTCACTTCAGATTCTGTCCACTAGTGTCCTCTTTTCCTCACGTCTTAGTGTCTCTAGCTTCTTTTTTTTTTAGTTAAAGTCCACACACTCTCACATCTTTACAGATCTCTGTGTGTTCCAGAAGTCAGTGTACATTCTAAATGGGGCGCACTGATAAATGCGCCCCTTGTTTCACCTCCTCTATCACACCTACAGCACGTCACGTCCTGTACCTCTCTAACATCCTCCAGTTACGCCATCCTTCCTCATACATATTTTATTACCATACCTCCCTCGTTCTTACACCGGGTGGTGTCTTACTTACTTGTCCGCAGAGTCTTTCGCTGCTTCTCCATCTGTTTTGGAGCAGAAGCGCCTCCATCCTGCAGGAAGCAGGGACCTGCAGACCGGGCGCAGGCTCACCTGCAAGGCCGAGCGAAAGTGGGACATTCCCGGCTGTGTGGAGTAACTGTGGCCCGGTGTGTGGATCAGATGGAGGACCAGTGTGTGTGTGTGTATGTGTGTGTGAAGGTGTTTGCAGGTCCAGCTGGTGGAAAATTTTCTCTCTGAGCTTCAACCAAGCTTTAAGACCTCGGTCATTCTGATTGGACGGCGGACCGGCGGATCAGATTCTGATTGGTCGACAGACCTGTCCGTCACTGTGTCGTGATTTAGGTCATGCTGTTTTACTGAGAGGATGAAAACACACACGCACACACTCAGATACACACAGCTCACACTCACACACTCTCATGTACACACAGCTCACATACACTCACACACTCTCATGTACACACAGCTCACATACACTCACACACTCTCATGTACGCACAGCTCACATACACACACACACTCTCATGTACACACACACATCCCACATACACACTCACACTCATACACTCTCTCACACAAGCATACTCATACACACAAATAAAGACACTCATATAAGAGAGAAACTTACCGTACACACTTTCTCTCTCTCTCTCTCACACACACACACACACACACACACACACACACACACACACACACACACACACACACACACACACACCATCTGTTCTTGTATCCTCTCATCAGCGTCATTCAAACTGCTTCATAAAATTCTTTCATCTGATTTTATTGTTTTTATTTCCTCTTTTAATTTTCTGAGGACTCATTAATTAAACAAATAAATTCATTGACCTTCTGAAGGTCTGCTCCTGGAGGACACACACACACACACACACAGGCTGCTGGAGGAGGTGTGTGTGTCTGACTGAAACAGAACGAAGTTACAAAAAAAAAAACCTAAAATCTCACAAAAAAAGTACAGGTTTGATATGTTTAAATCTGTTGGGATGGACGGTGGCCTCACAGCAAGAAGGTCAGGGTTCAAGTCCCTGAGTGGGGGCGTGGCTTAAAACGCCATCCTTCTGTGTGTAGTTTACATGTTCTCCCTGTGTATGTGTGGGTTTTCTCTGGTTTCCTCTAAAAACATACATGTCAGGTTGATTGGCTGCTATGAAATTACCCATAGGAATGAGTGTGTGTGTGTGTGTGTATGTGTGTGTGTGTGTGTGTGTGTGTGTGTGTGTGTGTGTGTGTGTGTGTGTGCGTGTGTGGATGGTTGTGTGAGTGTTTGGTCCAGCAACAGACTGGTGACCTGTTCAGAGTGTATCCTGCCTTTTGCCTATGATTCACCCGGGATAGGCTCCAGCACTCCCTGCGATATGGAGAAACGGTTCAGAAGATGAATTGAAACTGTCAGGTTGTGTGTAAGGCTGCGGATACAGGACAGGATGGGGTTCAACAGATTTAATTCTGGGTTAAATCAACGCAAAACTCAGGAACAAACTAAGAACAACCTGTGGTCTGAATTAAGAAAGAAGCCCCCTCTGGAGAGACTATGTCTCCCAGCTGGACAGGGAACACCTCAGGATCCTCCTGGGTGAGATGGAGGATGCAGCCGGGCAAGAGAAGCCTGGGTTCTCCGGCTGAGGCTGTTGCCTCCGACAAAGCCCCGGATTAAAATGATTTAACGGAATGAACGGAAATTTACGAAACATTGTTTATAGCAACAGAAAACAATCTACAATTTAAAAAAAAAAAATTGTGCCTGATTTGCGCCTCCCGTGATGGCAGCAGGTCCGTGTAGCGCTCCATATTTCTGTTGGATTTTATCGTTATTTAATGTGATAGACTCCTTCATCAGTGAGGAATGTGGAGTCTTCATGGACGTGTGGAGCTGAGCTCCTTCATGTGGAGTGTTCATGGACGTGTGGAGCTGAGCTCCTTCATGTGGAGTCTTCGTGGACGTGTGGAGCTGAGCTCCTTCATGTGGAGTCTTCATGGACGTGTGGAGCTGAGCTCCTTCATGTGGAGTCTTCATGGACGTGTGGAGCTGAGCTCCTTCACGTGGAGTCTTCATGGACGTGTGGAGCTGAGCTCCTTCATGTGGAGTCTTCATGGACGTGTGGAGCTGAGCTCCTTCATGTGGAGTCTTCATGGACGTGTGGAGACGTTCAGAAGGAATGAAGACAGGATCTTCTGAGTGACATCATCAGTGCTTCACTATGGAACTAAAGATGGTGGACTGCTGGTGTTGTTCCACCACAGTGAAGGATGTGGAGCTTTTAGAGACAGTTTAACATCTTATTAGGATTCATTTGGAGCTGAAAGAACATCGTTACCATGGTAACCCACATTTCATCGCACGCAGAGCAGACTGTGATGTGTAACTGCCACCTAGCGGCTGCTCCACCTCTGTTCCGCTGAGCTGCTGGAGCTCCATCCCACTGAATTCAGCAGCAACTAGCAGCTGTTCTGAAGCTGTTTGGAGCTCTCATCTGAACTGTTAGGAGCTACTGGACACACATATTTCCCCCAGTAAAGTATTTACTAAATATGAGGCAACTTTTTTGTCCCACGGCTGAGTAAACGAGGCCGCCCCTGATCGACAGATATAAATACAGTATAAGTGTGTGTGTGTGTCAGGAGGAAGTGACCCCAGCAGGACGGACATCAGACAGTGTAGATAAGTCTGGTCCAGCATGTGGACCAGCACTCTCTGGTCCCTTACAGAGTTTTTAGAACAGGGTAGACCTCCCACAGATAGTCAGAAGGGATTTTTTTTCTCTCATGCGTATGAATGTATGAGAGTGTGTGGGAGTGCTGTGGGAGTTCAGTGCGTCAGAATGAGTCACCTCCACTTCCACAACGTGTGGCAGTGACGCTGATGGAGCTCCTCGCAGGTGGATGAGTCGGCACTTTCTGTTTGTTCAAAGACACCGAGGCAACTCTAGACTTGTCCTGTGTGCTCAGAGGCACTTTGTTAGGATTGGAACCGTCTACTCATCTTGTACCTTTTGATGGGTAGACTGGGATGTTAGAGACCACACTAGGAGCTGAGAACACACACACACACGGTGTGGCCGTTAATGCCGTTAACGGGACTGTTAACGGCCTTAGAGAAGAGGGCCCGTCTCAGATTGGGATGTTAGAGACCACACTAGGAGCTAAGGACCAGGTCTGTTAACGGCCTTAGAGAAGAGGGCCCATCTCAGATTGGGGAGAAGCAGGAGTCTCATTTATAAAGTGTGCAAACCCCTTCTACGTTCCAACCCTCATCTATGGTCACCAGCTGTGGGTGGTGACCGAAAGACTGAGATCGCGGGTACAAGCGGCCGAAATGATCTTCCTCTGCAGGGTGGCTGGGCTCTCACTCAGAGATCGGGTGAGGAGCTCTGCCATCCGGGAGGAGCTCGGTGTCGAGTCGCTCCTCCTCCAGGTCGAGAGGAGCCAGATGGGGTGGTTCGGGCATCTGGTCAGGATGTCCCCCGAGCGCCTCGCGGGCGGGGTGTTTTAGGCACGTCCCACCGGGAGGAGACCAAGGGGCAGACCCCGGACCCGATGGATAGACTATGTCTCACAGCTGGCCGGGGAACGACTTGGGATCCTTCCGGGTGAGCTGGAGGATGCAGCCAGGGAGAGAGAGGCCTGGGCTGCCCGCTTGAGGCTATTGCCCCCGCGACCCGACCCCGGAACAAGCGGAAGATGGCGGAACAGAAGCAAACCCCCTCTGTTAGTCACCGTGTTTGACCTCAGGTTAAAACCGTCTTCTGTCGCGTTCTGTTTCACATCCTGGATGTAAAAATAATTCTGTATAAAAATGTTACCATTAAAGCATCAAGCTGTGATTCACTAGACCACCACTAGGGGCTGACGTGAATCCCGATGCATGTGCAGTTTCTGTTGTTTTGTTTCTTTTTTAAAATCAATGACAGATCAATGTGTCACTTCCAGAGTTGCCATGGTAACCGTCTTCTGCTGTTTTTTTCTTGTCGGTGACATCACCATGATTGCATCTCTGTGACAGCTTGCTTTTGTTCTGTCAGACCTCCTTTTCGTTCCAGGTTCAACTTCCACTGCTCGTGTTCTCTCTTTGGTCTGATGGTTGGCGTCCTTACTAATGTGTCTCATTGTCTCCTCCTCCCTTCTGTATTTAATGTCTTGTCCTTCAGTCGTCGCCAGGTTGTCTTGTGCCAAACCCTAACCTGGTAAGTTTAGAGTATTTATAATATTTTGTGACCGGCTTGTGTTACCCTGCTCTTGGATAGACTTTCAGTTTGTTTGTCTTATTCTGTCAAATTAGTCTCTCTCAAACACACAGACAAATTCATCTCTCTCTATCTTTCTGTTTCCATCTTACATGCACATATTTTCTTTCAAACACACACGCATACATTTTTTGCACCCTCGAAGTGCCTTGAGAACAGGCTTAACAACGTGCTTTCACATCATAAACTCCAAAAATCTCCAATAACACTAGAAAAAGCCACTAGATTTTTACTTTTTTGAAAAAAGGAGTCTCTAAACTAGAGGGTCTGAATTCTTGGCTAAAAATAGGTTGAAAGTCACTGAGTTGGAAACACTGACTTGCTGTTGTTTGTCTTTTTTTTCCTACACACCTAGAGGTCGACTTGGGATCAGCCCGACCGCGATCGACTGGTTGGGAAACTCCTCTAAATGAGGCTCCAGCTTTGGAACCTCTTCAGGATCGTGAACCAATGAGTCGACATGTGTTTTGTGGATCTGGGGAGGCTTTTGGACTGTGTCCCTCTGTGACAGCTATGGGGGTCCCGGAGCAGTCCTCTGGGGGTACAGAGTCTCTGAGTCTGTTTTTAGAACTCACTAAAAAACAGACCAACAGTAGAGTTAAAAAATAAAGTTTAATGTTCATGTAAAACAAATAAAATATATTAGTGTTTAAAAAACAGGTGATGCTAATCTATCACTTTACAACACAGACAGGAGGGGGTTAGATTGCGGGGTCCGGGTGGACCCTCTTTAAATGGAACACCACAGAGAAACGCTTGGATCTCCATCGGACGTACAGTTACGAGCACACGACAGAAAGATGCTAACAGATTATTACTTCCATAAATATTGCATTGGTCTCTGAGGGGAGCGGTGGGGGGCTGGGGGGTTGGTTATACAGTGTGAGCACATAGAACACTTACTGGTCAGACTGGTCATGTGTCTACATCTAAACAACAACAAACTGGAAATCTGCACTGCTGGATGAAAGTTTCATAAACACGTTCTTTTTTTTTTTTTATTCTACAAACATGAACACCGACGTTCACAGCACGGATACGCAAACCTCTTTATTTACAATAAACACGAAACCTCCAAAGTGTACCGAGTCGGAATGTTTCAACCATTCAGCGTTTGGAAACCTCTGAAAATGACAAAGTTTGAAAAACTGTTTGACGTCTGAAAGTTGGAAGAACCAAACGTCAAGACAACTAAGAAATTTTGGTCCTGGAATCCATCGAATCCACCGGATCTAGCGTTGACTTGGACTACGCTTGGAGATCGTCCTGGAATTCAAGAAAACAAGAAACCAAGCTCTGCTCGACATGTGGACGGCACTGTGGTGCAGGCTCGGTGGAATGTGAACGCTGCAGGTGCACCGATACGTAATCATTTTATTTGTAAGATTCGGGTCAGATCCGGTCGGATTCGATGAGACTCGTCAGGACCCGAGAAAATCTAATTCTGAGAAGTTTGGGAATTCACTAAAACAGAAAAAATACAAACTTTTAAAATCTGGAAAAGTCTGTAAAGTTTTAATGTCTTTAAAATATCCGACATCTTAAACCTGCAACAACTGGACACTCCCTCGAACCCTCAACACGTAGAAACCTTTAACATCTGGAAGATTAAGATGTCCTAAAACCAGCGATGTTTAAAAATCCCTGAACGTCTTTTAGATTCTGAAATATTTTATTTTCTATACTTCACGTATGAACGTGTCCCGCCCCACCTTCCACGCTGCGGTTCATTAAACTTTGCCCCAAAGAATTGTGGGTATTTTAACCTTCAGTACTCAGGTGGGATATTTGATTAAACTCAGGGGTCACCGACCAATCACCGATCCCAGCATTCACTAAACAAAACAAGCTAAACTTAACGATAGATGAGAATTCATTGAAATGCTTTTTCTGATTGGTCCAGATATCTTGCGGAAAAAAATGGTCCAATCAGCTGCAGGAGGGACTCTAACTGACCAATCAGATCCTCTGCTACAGATTTAACAGCCTACATCTCTTTGGACCCAATTTTCCATCAATCTTTAACGAGCCTGAGATTAGCATGCACCGCTAACAGGCGGAGTTAGGATTAGCATTCCCTGCTAACGCACACAGCCGACATGAATCCTTAGATTAGGGATTTGGAACCAACCGGTGTTCCGTCGAGATGTGAGGCGTCGTTAAATAGAGTGACCGGTAGGTAACCCCATTGATTCTAATGAGGGGACCTTTGTTTAACTTTATTCCACTACATTAGATTAGTATGGATCCTTTATGGATCTGGTTTTTATCGTACTGTTCTTACGGATCTCGACGGTAGCGAATTAGCCAATAACCATCATTAGTTTTTAGGGTTCCTCCCGCCTTGCAGGTTTGTCTTGGCAGGCCAAAGGTTATGGGAGTAAAACCCAGACAGAAAATCCAGTACAGAGACCTGCAGGCAGTTGGCTGAGCTCTGCCATGCTTTCTAGAACCTCCTGCAGCGGTGCTGACAACGGATGTATCAGCTTGCCTTTCTGTCGGACCCTGTCAATAACGCAGAGAGGGGGATCCTGGCACTGGGCACTCCAGGAACTCCATACCACCTGGTAGGTCACACCAGCTTTGCTGTCTCGGCGCAGACTCAACACGAGGAGCAACAGATACCAGTTATAAACCCAGAGCCGGGCGCCGGGGTTGCTCTCGACTGTAGGAGGAGTCCTATGACTCCATTGGGAAGTTACCGCCTGTCTCAACCCGGGCAGCCTCCGGGCAATAAGGTACCACCTCGCCACAGCTTTCTTGTTTCATCGGGTGCATGAACTCCATCGTCTCTAGAGACAGAAGGATGCGTTAGCACAGAAGCGCTAGGTAACTCTTCTCGATGGAGGTAGTCGCTCAGTTCATCAAGGATTCTATCACACTTCTCACATCAATGGGTAGAGCAGCTGGAAGGAAGGGGGAGTGGATCACTAGTTCTGATTATGTGCAGAGGGGCTAAGCCTCACAACTCGACGGGACACCGGCAGAGTTAGTGCGTATAGTGTTAAGAAGTGGACCAGAGGAGCACAGATTCGTTTACATCGTTAACCAGGAGAATGAACTATAACATACAGTACATCGCTAAGAGGTCGATGCTGTTAAAAATTGGGGTTTAAGATCAGCAGAGAAGTGCTTGCAGCTAACCGGGAGCTTTCATGGCTAATTTTCAAACTGATGAGGCGTTTAATCAGTTAAAAAATAAGAAAAGGGGCGTGGCTAACTGAGTCAAACATTACGCATCTAAACTTCAGAGATTCACAAAAACTACATTAACACAAAGACCTGCAGAACGCTAAGCGGCCTCTCGCTTTGCTCCTAAAACAAAGAAACAGAAAGACAAAGTGAAAGCTATTGATGAGGCATCGTTGGTTGTTAAGGCTCTACTGTGGCTGTGCTTGCTTAGTTTCTACTGACGGGTAAGAACTGCATACTGGAAATAAAGAGGAGGTGGTGCTGAGGCACTATGTGGAGTCTTCAGGCTCTGATTTGATGGTCTTCTTATCGGCCGTGCTGGAAACTCGCTGGGACGTCCCGTTTTCTGCAGACATAAAACAGACGGTGTCATCGGCGTATCGTTCATCCGAATGGAGCGCACAGCTCCGAGCCGTCGCTTACCTGTCGTTTTGGTTTCGTCCGTGTTATGGTTGTGATGACGCTTCAGCTCGTTGGCTAGCTGCTTGCCCAATGGGAGCTCTCCCTCCGGCATGGTCTGGCTTACAACGCGTAAGTTGATTGGCCGATCATCTAGAGAAAAACAAACGTATTAGAGGCGTTAACGAGGCTGCCGTGCCTTCGTAATGTAAATCTAAACTCTAAGATGCTTCTTTTGAACCACAAACTTATTTCTGACTCCAAAGTTTTTATACTCCTTCTAACTGGATCGGGATGTACCCCGCCTCTTGCCTGAAATCAGCCGAGGTAGACTCAGGCACCCCCGTGACGTCGTTAACAGTAAACGGTTCAGAAGATGAAACTATTTTTATCAAATCAAAATAAAAAGTTGGTCTAATGAACGACAAAGAAATGGTTTCCCTTTTTGTTCCAATTTTGTCCCGAAAATGAACCAAACTGTCGACTCAAAGCCAAAGTGTTTAACCTGCTTCAACTACTTCCTGATTGGCTGCCTGTAACTAACCTGACAAATCAGTTGACTGCTCAGAGCGACACAGATTCTTTAAACTTGTGAAAGTGGAACAAAAAAAAAAAAAAACGAAATAAAAGTGTCAGCTTTTTCATCGAGTTTAATCCCTGTTCTCTAAGTTTGTGATTCATTTGATATTGATTTATTTCACAGCCTGACTGTGTGTTTATGTAAATAGCTGTGTGTGTGTGTGTGTGTGTGTGTGTGTGTGTGTATTTGTCTTTTTTGTTGGATTTTGTTCATTTTCTTTTCGACACCAGAAGAACAGAGAAAACAAATGATGATGGGGGAAGGAAACGTCTGAGAGAAAAACAAAGCAAGAGAGTGGGAGGAAAGAGAGAGAGAGAGAAAGAGACGCCCCCCCTCCGGGCAACTGGCTGGAGGTAAACAGGCGTGGGCGCTATAATTACAGGTGCATTGTGGGATTTGTGGGAGCAGCGGTATAATGAGCTTTGTGAGTGGGTGAAGAAGGAAAAGGATGAAAATGAGATGGAGGAGAAAATCAAGAATAATCAGTGGTTCTCATCCTGGAACCAACAAAAGACGGACGGAAACGTGCCCAGGTCACCTGTACCCCCACCCCTAAGAGACAGGAAGCACCCTGTAGCTAAACGAGCAGGACGATTGGACGTTACATTAGATCAAACAACGTCATGAACGACTCAAATCAATAAGATTCTTAAAAAAACGAGTTGGACGGTTTCGGTAATTAAGACACGAAGCACACGACGTATCAATAAACTAGTTATACCGTCTTTAGTTTTGTGTCTTCTAGAGACTTCTTCTTTGTCTTCTTTCATCACATCATGTCAGTTTCTTCCATCTAATCCTGTCTCCTGCATCCTCTTCCTCAGCGTATACGCCTTCCTCCTCTCCTTCTTCGACCTGCAGCTGTTCAATTTCCACATGTAGGTCAACAGCACCGATGGCGGTCGTTGTTAACCTAGGCTGAGACGGATCCGGTAGTTCTGGTACTGACTTGTATATGTTTCTTTGTGCAGCTTTTTGTCGGATACCCTTCCTGACACCTCGGTCGTTAACTGGGCTTAACGCCCGTTAGACAATCATATGGATGTTAAAACGTTAGATGTTTCACAGCAGAGTTTAATATTTAAATATGCATTAAAAATAAAAACTTATGTTCGTTTATTATCTAATGAACTTCATGTTGATTTTCAGAATAAAAACAAGAGCTTTTAGATTCTTAAAAAAACATGAAAAATAAGACAAATCAATTTTAGAAACATCAGTCAGTCACCTTATCTGTCTGTCACTTTCAGGGTCATGGGGGGTGCCGGAGCCCATCCCAGCTGATTTAAGGCGAAGGGCAGGGTACACCCCGAACAGGTCGCCAGTCTGTTGCGGGGCCACACGCATACAACCATCCACACACACTCATTCCTAGGGGCAATTTGGCACCGGTTAATCAACCTAGCATGCATGTCTTTGGAGGGTGGGAGGAAACCGGAGTACCCGGAGGAAACCCACGCAAACACAGGGAGAACATGTAAACTCCACACAGAAAGGATAGTGTTCCAAGCCTCGTCCCCACCCGGGACTTGAACCCCATGACCTTCTTGCTGTGAGGCCACTGTGCTACCCACTGCGCCACCGTGCCGCCCTTTAAGAAACATGCAGAGCAAAATTTAAAATACGCTAAAACCAATGTCAGCATCGCAGCCAGTGAATAAACCAATCAGACTGGCTGGCTCTGTCATTGGCAGCAAACAGGACTCACTTGAGGCAGTGGTAGAGAGGAGGTCACTGAACAAAACCATGACCATCCTCTCTACCCACTCCTGGACGAACATCGGAGCTCATTCTCCAAGAGGCTCAGACAGCTCCACTCGAGAACATCTCGTTACCGGAGGTCTTTCTTTCTGTATGTGATCGGGCTCTACAACGACTCACTTAGCAGATAGGAAGTTGTTGCTGTGACACACAAATTTAACATGTGTGGGATCAATAAAGTAGATTCTGAAACATGCTGATCGTCTGATTGGTCGAGTCCATGTCCATAGTTAATAAAACAAAAAACTATCTTCAAGAGTTTAAGAAACTCGTCTCTGAAGAGTTAAAATCTCTCAAATAACAACTCTATTTGATTGTGAAAAAAGAGTTTCTGAAAGTGGAGCCTTTTGAGTAAACGGACTTATTCAGCGCTTTTCTTCCTGCGTCGGTTTCCTCAAAACGCTTTACAGTGTAGCTCACATTCACCCATCAGGTATGGGCTGCCATACCCCATCAGGTCCCCACACCTGATGGGGATGCTGCCATGCAAGCTGCAAACCACCATCAGGAGACATTGGGGGTTCGGTGTCTTGCTCAAGGACACCTCAGCATGAACTCATGGCCGGGGATCGAACCGGCAACCCTCCGGTTACAGGGCGGTCACCATACTCACTGAGTCATCCTTCCCCCCGAGCTGCTGATACGTTTTATAAGGATGTGAACGAGAGACTAAAGAAGAAGAACTAGAGACTGTGAAGCCTTCCTGATTGGTCGGTACATTCCTCCTGCCTTCCTGATTGGTCGGTACATTCCTCCTGCCTTCCTGATTGGTCAGTACATTCCTCCTGCCTTCCTGAGTGGTCAGTACATTCCTCCTGCCTTCCTGATTGGTCGGTACATTCCTCCTGCCTTCCTGATTGGTCGGTACATTCCTCCTGCCTTCCTGATTGGTCAGTACATTCCTCCTGCCTTCCTGATTGGTCGGTACATTCCTCCTGCCTTCCTGATTGGTCGGTACATTCCTCCTGCCTTCCTGATTGGTCAGTACATTCCTCCTGCCTTCCTGATTGGTCAGTACATTCCTCCTGCCTTCCTGAGTGGTCGGTACATTCCTCCTGCCTTCCTGATTGGTCGGTACATTCCTCCTGCCTTCCTGATTGGTCAGTACATTCCTCCTGCCTTCCTGAGTGGTCGGTACATTCCCCCTGCCTTCCTGATTGGTCGGTACATTCCTCCTGCCTTCCTGATTGGTCGGTACATTCCTCCTGCCTTCCTGATTGGTCGGTACCTTCCTCCTGCCTTCCTGATTGGTCAGTACATTCCCCGTGCCTTCCTGATTGGTCGGTACATTCCTCCTGCCTTCCTGATTGGTCAGTACATCCATCCTGCCTTCCTGATTGGTCAGTACATTCCTCCGGCCTTCCTGATTGGTCAGTACATCCATCCTGTCTTCCTGATTGGTCGGTACATTCCTCCTGCCTTCCTGATTGGTCGGTACATTCCTCCGGCCTTCCTGATTGGTCAGTACATCCATCCTGTCTTCCTGATTGGTCAGTACATTCCTCCTGCCTTCCTGATTGGTCAGTACATTCCTCCTGCCTTCCTGATTGGTCGGTACATTCCTCCTGCCTTCCTGATTGGTCGGTACATTCCTCCTGCCTTCCTGATTGGTCGGTACATTCCTCCTGCCTTCCTGATTGGTCAGTACATTCCTCCTGCCTTCCTGATTGGTCAGTACATTCCTCCTGCCTTCCTGAGTGGTCGGTACATTCCTCCTGCCTTCCTGATTGGTCGGTACATTCCTCCTGCCTTCCTGATTGGTCAGTACATTCCTCCTGCCTTCCTGAGTGGTCGGTACATTCCCCCTGCCTTCCTGATTGGTCGGTACATTCCTCCTGCCTTCCTGATTGGTTGGTACATTCCTCCTGCCTTCCTGATTGGTCGGTACATTCCTCCTGCCTTCCTGATTGGTCGGTACCTTCCTCCTGCCTTCCTGATTGGTCAGTACATTCCCCGTGCCTTCCTGATTGGTCAGTACATCCATCCTGTCTTCCTGATTGGTCAGTACATTCCTCCTGCCTTCCTGATTGGTCGGTACATTCCTCCGGCCTTCCTGATTGGTCAGTACATCCATCCTGTCTTCCTGATTGGTCAGTACATTCCTCCTGCCTTCCTGATTGGTCAGTACATTCCTCCTGCCTTCCTGATTGGTCAGTACATTCCTCCTGCCTTCCTGATTGGTCGGTACATTCCTCCTGCCTTCCTGATTGGTCGGTACATTCCTCCTGCCTTCCTGATTGGTCAGTACATTCCTCCTGCCTTCCTGATTGGTCAGTACATTCCTCCTGCCTTCCTGAGTGGTCGGTACATTCCTCCTGCCTTCCTGATTGGTCGGTACATTCCTCCTGCCTTCCTGATTGGTCAGTACATTCCTCCTGCCTTCCTGAGTGGTCGGTACATTCCCCCTGCCTTCCTGATTGGTCGGTACATTCCTCCTGCCTTCCTGATTGGTCGGTACATTCCTCCTGCCTTCCTGAGTGGTCGGTACCTTCCTCCTGCCTTCCTGATTGGTCAGTACATTCCCCGTGCCTTCCTGATTGGTCGGTACATTCCTCCTGCCTTCCTGATTGGTCAGTACATCCATCCTGCCTTCCTGATTGGTCGGTACATTCCTCCTGCCTTCCTGAGTGGTCGGTACCTTCCTCCTGCCTTCCTGATTGGTCAGTACATTCCTCCGGCCTTCCTGATTGGTCAGTACATTCCTCCTGCCTTCCTGATTGGTCGGTACATTCCTCCTGCCTTCCTGATTGGTCGGTACATTCCTCCTGCCTTCCTGATTGGTCGGTACATCCATCCTGTCTTCCTGATTGGTCAGTACATTCCTCCTGCCTTCCTGATTGGTCGGTACATTCCTCCTGCCTTCCTGAGTGGTCGGTACATTCCTCCTGCCTTCCTGATTGGTCAGTACATTCTTCCTCCCTTCCTGATTGGTCGGTACATTCCTCCTGCCTTCCTGAGTGGTCGGTACATTCCTCCTGCCTTCCTGATTGGTCGGTACATTCCTCCTGCCTTCCTGAGTGGACAGTATATTCTTCCTTCCTTCCTGATTGGTCGGTACATTCCTCCTGCCTTCCTGATTGGTCAGGCGTTCACTCCGTACTGAAAACCGGTGTAAGGATGGACGTACTTACAAAATATATTCATCGGCCATTTTGAAAATCATTAAAGATTGTGCAGTCAATTAATAACGAGCCAGACGTGGACTGATTTTCTGTTTTTTGTTCCTAGATAATCCAGCAGGTTTGGTTTGATGTTGAATATTTATCCCCCACTCTTCCTCGTCCACACCCTGTCCCTCTTCTTCCTCACCCCTCTCCCTCTCTCCACAGTGCTCCCTGTCAGGTCCAGCAAAAAAACTATAGATGGCGCTGTACAGACATTTAAGTGTTTAAATAAATAAATCATCTAATAAGGCTTGTCAGGGTCGGAGAGCGAGGTCACCGGACGTAGCTGGTTAACAGGAAGTAGCTGGTAAACAGGAAGTAGCTGGTAAACAGGAAGTAGCTGGTCTACCTTGAGCGTCTCTGGCGGCTTCAGAACCGTTTCCGTTCTGGACATCGTTGAGGTACTTGAGTGCAGCGGGTGGAATCCTCCAGTCCAGAGCCTGAAGGCGTTCCTGCACGGCGGCGTCCTGAACGATCTCCATCTGCCTCGCCAGCAGACGCTCCAGCTGGATCTGAATCACAGGAACTGGGTTTACTGGGTTTACTGGTCAGGATGTTAGTTACTGTAACTGGGTTTACTGGTCAGGATGTTAGTTACTGTAACTGGGTTTACTGGTCAGGATGTTAGTTACTGTAACTGGGTTTACTGGTCAGGATGTTGGTTACTGTAACTGGGTTTACTGGTCAGGATGTTGGTTACTGTAACTGGGTTTACTGGTCAGGATGTTGGTTACTGTAACTGGGTTTACTGGTCAGGATGTTGGTTACTGTAACTGGGTTTACTGGTCAGGATGTTAGTTACTGTAACTGGGTTTACTGGTCAGGATGTTGGTTACTGTAACTGGGTTTACTGGTCAGGATGTTAGTTACTGTAACTGGGTTTACTGGTCAGGATGTTAGTTACTGTAACTGGGTTTACTGGTCAGGATGTTGGTTACTGTAACTGGGTTTACTGGTCAGGATGTTGGTTACTGTAACTGGGTTTACTGGTCAGGATGTTAGTTACTGTAACTGGGTTTACTGGTCAGGATGTTAGTTACTGTAACTGGGTTTACTGGTCAGGATGTTAGTTACTGTAACTGGGTTTACTGGTCAGGATGTTAGTTACTGTAACTGGGTTTACTGGTCAGGATGTTGGTTACTGTAACTGGGTTTACTGGTCAGGATGTTGGTTACTGTAACTGGGTTTACTGGTCAGGATGTTAGTTACTGTAACTGGGTTTACTGGTCAGGATGTTAGTTACTGTAACTGGGTTTACTGGTCAGGATGTTGGTTACTGTAACTGGGTTTACTGGTCAGGATGTTAGTTACTGTAACTGGGTTTACTGGTCAGGATGTTGGTTACTGTAACTGGGTTTACTGGTCAGGATGTTGGTTACTGTAACTGGGTTTACTGGTCAGGATGTTAGTTACTGTAACTGGGTTTACTGGTCAGGATGTTGGTTACTGTAACTGGGTTTACTGGTCAGGATGTTGGTTACTGTAACTGGGTTTACTGGTCAGGATGTTAGTTACTGTAACTGGGTTTACTGGTCAGGATGTTAGTTACTGTAACTGGGTTTACTGGTCAGGATGTTAGTTACTGTAACTGGGTTTACTGGTCAGGATGTTAGTTACTGTAACTGGGTTTACTGGTCAGGATGTTGGTTACTGTAACTGGGTTTACTGGTCAGGATGTTGG
>LR738563.1:16167326-16274826 GCA_902685375.1 Neostethus bicornis | reverse complement strand
CATGAGAACATTAAAGTGTGGGCGTGGATTATTTATAAAACACGCCCCCTGTGATCAGGTGCACCTTATGGTCGTTAACCATACTTAACCATTAGTTAAATTAGTCAAACTAAACTCACACCAAGTGTTTTTCCTTCATTTTGGAGCAAATTTGTTTTGTCTCGTCTTCTGACCTGCTCACCCCTGATGGGGTCACAGGGGCTGCCGGAAAAATCCCGGAAAATCCCAGCTGATTTCAGGTGAGAAGCAGGGTACACCTACGCTATGAAATAGCCCCTAGGAATGAGTGTGTGTGGATGGTTGTGTGTGTGTGTGGACCTGCAACAGACTGGTGACCTGTTCGGGGTGTATCCTGTCTCTCATCTGAAATCAGCTGGGATAGGTTCTGGCACCCCCGGGTGAATTCGTCAGCTTTGTTGACGCCATTTTTTTACCCAATCATTTGTCCTTGATTTTGATGAACTTTGATCAGCATTTTATTAAATTGGAGGTTTAAATAAAAGAGTCACAGAATCCAAACCAGGACCAGGACCGGGGTCCACCTGTTGAGGACCTGTGGTCTCCTGTGATTCAGATGTGTACCTGTAGGTTGCGCCCCACGGTTTCCTCTCCTTTGGACTTGGCGCAGGCCAGCTGCTCCCTCAGCATCTCCTGTCTCATGTGGATGGCCTGCAGAGCCTCCTGGATGTCAAAGAAGTTCTCCTGAAAGAAAAAAAAATCCTTCTTTTGTTCCTGAATCCCGGCTGGAGCCTCGCGGCAGGAAGGAAATTCCCGTTTCCGAGGGTTTGTGAGCAGGTGTTGGATCATCTGCGGAGCCGCCACATGTTTTCTATCATGGTTCCCCACTATCGGCCTTTCAGACCGGACCCCAGGTCCAAAGAGACTTTACTGAGAGGCAGCTTTGTTCTCGCCTCCAACCCTGAGCCCGTCCTCCCAGAGGCAGGGTTTTAAACGTTTAAACTACACACACTGACGAGTGTGTTCAACCAGTGAAGGATTCACCTGGTTTCACCTGGTCTGCCCCTCGGGGCTCCCCACAGAGCCACCCCAGTCCCCCCTGAAGGAGTTTAATAGAGGAAGGTTACCTCGGTTTTAATCTGCTTCGGAGACGGCTCGTCTCTGTCTCCACAGCGGGACCTGGACACACAGCGTGGTTAGTGCTCCCCGTGTGAGCAGGGGATGTGCGCTGCGACTGGGGGGTCTTACTTGCTGGTGCGGTAGGTGTATTTGTAGGTCACCTCTCTGGAAATCTGCCGGGCGAGTCCGAACAGCTCGTCACGGCGTGTCAGGAGGGCCACGTCCCTCATGCAGAGCTGCGCCGCTGCCTCGTTCACCGTCAGCTGCACACAGAATACCCCACAGTGAGAAACCGGGGGTACCAAATCCAGACCCTTTTTATTTTAGTGTTTACGACTCGACCAAATCATAAAACGTTTTCTGGAACAAAGATGTTTAGAAAGTTTTATTCAAGAAAAACATGGCTGCCATGCCGACAAAATTTGGGTAAAGTTGAATTTCTTAGTTTGTTACACACAGAACGTAACGATCCGCCCTCCGAGGAGTGAACCCTAAAACTGAGAGGTCAGACTGTTTCCATGGAGACAAAGAAACAGTCTGATGGATTAAAAAAGCTGTTTTTATTAAAGTTTATAAAGACTGCAAACAGAAAGCAGAGGTAAATTTGTTGAGATTAAACTCCGCCCACCTCGTGAAGCGTCAGATGTTTGCCGTCCCTCCTCTTGGAGTCGAAGCGTCCGTAGATGGCGCTGTACTTGCGGATTTCTTCTTCTCTTCGTGGATCGTCATCGCCCATCTCTAAGATGTGTCCGATCATCTTGGCCAGCTTCTTGTTGCTCTTCAGCTGATCTCTGACCTCGGCCAGGTCCGTCTTGGGGAGTCCCGGCACCATCCTGTCCACGCACTCCAGCACCGACTGCACCGCCGCCGAGTCCAGAGCCTCCAGCGCCTCCCGGGGGGAGGACGGCGATCCCAGGTCTGACGGTGACAGACTGTGCTCGCTGTCGTTGCTGTGACCCGACCAGAAGCGTGCCTCGCTGCCGCCCTGCAGGGGCGACCCGCCAGAAACCTTTTCCCTCCCCAGCTCTGAGCAGGCGCCCATGGCTTTGGGCATCTTAACGCTGCGTTCCTGGGCGGCCAGCAGCGTGGGCGAGCCTTCGGGCAGCTTGTAGACGGGTATGCTGCAGACGGGCAGCGAGGTGAGCGGTTGGTTGAAGATGGCGGGGTTGGTGACCCAGTCGCGTAGCGCCTTCTGCAGGCGGCGGACGTGCAGCGGCTTACTGGCCATCCCTACCAGCGCCATGATCTCTAGGAACTCCTCCTCCCCCGCCTCACACAGCTGCTGCACATCGTCGCCGCCCTGCTGGATGAAGGCCTCGTAGTAGTAGAGCAGGTTAGCTCGCTGCAGGATGCGGTAGAGCTGCAGCTCACCTAGGGTCCTCGGCAAGACCGCCGCCATGCCTGCAGGAAAACCAGACCACCACATCAATGCAACGGTTAATAAAACTAATTAACATCATCATTAAATCCAGTAAATATTTATGTTGAAAACAGAAATATTATGATTTTATAAGATTCTAAAACATGTTGAGTTTCTTCAGTTCGTTTAATAATTAGCTGTTTATTTTAATGTGGGACGCTCGGTGGGACACCTTGGGACCAACCTTTGTGAAGCTGGCCCCTCTTAAAAAAAATATATATATATACACAAAAATAAACAAAAAATATGTCAATCGTTTGTGCTGTAAACATCTTGTTTGTGCTATTTTAGGTTTTTATTTTATGAAATACAATTTCTTAAAATGGTTGAGGCCAGCGGCTGAGCGGTCTGAGCAGGACTCTCTATCATCTGTAGCTACAAAGAAGACCCTCTCTATCGGAGGTCCTCACATTAAGAACTACTTCCTCTGGAGGAGTCGATCCGACTCCTTACGGTGAAGAATCTGATGGATATTTAAATTTATCCTCAAAGATTAATGAACTATCTTCCATCGTCTTCCGCTCATCCCGGTCGCAGAGGAACCCAGGCTTGGGGTTTCCCGTCTGTCCGAGGTGTACCTCGGTCTCCTCTTGGTGGGACGTGCTCGAAATACCTCACCAGTGAGGGAGGAATCCTAACCAGATGCCCGAACCCACCTATCTGGCTGCTCTTTGACCCGGATGGCAGAGCTCCTCCCCTCTATGTCTGAGAGAACCAATCACCCTCCAATCAAAATAAAAACATTCCAAATGATAAAAGTAAACACTCCCAGAATGCGAGCTGATTCATCCGCCATAAAAAGTAGTCCCACACGTCTTCCCTCTTTAATAAGCTTTGATATTTATTTTATAAATGAAGGTATAAATTTAAGAAAATGTTAAAAGTAAAATCAAATTTTAAACCATTTTAATTTTTACTGATTTCAATCCTGTTAAAATGTTCCTTGTTGGAGTTTGTTTAAAACCACGTGCACAACGTGCAGGGGCCTGTTTGAGCTGAGTGAGGAGCGGCCGGCCGGTCGCTCGGTTGCTGGGACGACCACATGCCTGCAGGATGTGTGGGTGGAGGACTCGCCCAGAGAGGCGTCCTGACTGAAAAACAACAAAAGAAAAAAACTTCCCAAAAAACCCGACCTGACCTAAAAAAAAACTCTATCCTAAACAATCTGGAAAGCAGACAGAACCACATCTGGATCCTCAGTCAGAACCATGGTTTGGACCACATCTGTGTTCACGCTGAGTTTACGTAACTGGTCTATAAAGAGGTCAAAGTGTGTGAACCTGACCTCTAAGACGTGGTGAGAAGACGGAGCGGGTCCGTTCTCCTCCTGCAGCCATGAACCATTAAAAGTTCTCAAGGTTGTTTATTTGAGTTTTCCAGGTTTGTTTTGGTTTAAATGAAGAATCCTTGGCCTTCGTTTACTTTTTATTTACTGCTATTTTCTTTCTTCTTTTTTCGATCAGAGGTCTCTTTTCTCTAAAACCAGTACAGATTCTAAACCCGAGGGTCCAACAACCTCCAAACAAACTGAGCGATCTCTAAAGACGTGGAAGGTCGTGGAATTTAACTTTAAACAAAGTCAGAATCCAAACCGTAAAACATGGAGAAAAAAATGAGACTAGTGGACGGAATGTGAAGTGAAGCGAGGACAGTGAAATGAAGCTTTTGAAGCAGAAACAATTAGAAAACACACATAAATGCATGGGCTGCATGGTGGGCTCACAGCAAGAAGGTCAGGGATTTGAGTCCTGGAGTGCGGGCGACGCATGAACCGCTGTTCGTTCAGTGTGTAGTTTACATGTTCTACATGTGTATGTGTGTGTTTTCTCTGGTTTCCTCTAAAAACATACATGTTAGGTTGATTGGCTGATAGGAATGAGAGTGTGTGTGTATGTGGTTGTCTGTGTGTGTGACCCGACAACAGACTGGCGACCTGGTCAGGGTGTATCCTGCCTCTTGCCTGGAATCAGCCAGGATAGGCTCCGACACGCCCCGCGACCCCATTAGAGATAAACAAAAGACAAAAACCAAACATAAACACTTGTTTGTTTGGATTAAACGTGAAAAAAAATTATTATTAAAATATGTGTTCATTCTTTATTTGAAGAGTGGGAGGGAAGTGTGGAAAAGCCACAGGAAGAACATGCAAACTCCACACAGAAAGGACAGCGGTTCAAGCCTTGCCCCCTTCAGGACTGTAACCCAGGGTCTTCTCGCTGTCAGGCTATCACAGCGCCACCATGCTGCCCGTTTAGAATGTTTCTTTTTTAATTCACCGACAGATCAATGTGTCACACTCAGTGTTTCCATGGTGACCATCTTACACTCTCTTTCGCTTGTGAGAGACGTCACCACGGCTCTGTGACACAACAGTGACCCTCATCATCGTTCATGAGTAATGACAGGCGACGCCGGCTCATCGGAACATGGAGTTTCCCCTCGAGCCCAACAGGTGCAACCGGCTCAGAAGATGAATGAATGAAAACATGGAGGTCTAGAGGCGTAGAGGGGCGGGATGGAGATCAAGGTGGGTTACACCTGATGGTGGTTATGGTTAGAGGGAGTTACGGGTGTTTTTTATTGGTCTAAAGTTTGTGACATCACAGCTGAACGAAAATCCAGCTCAACATGCACATCTGGTCTAAAGGAGGAACCACATCTGGTCTAAAGGAGGAACCACATCTGGTCTAAAGGAGGAACCACATCTGGTCTGATGGAGGAACCACATCTGGTCTACTTCTCCCATTGACCTGGCAGACCTTTTCAGATCCTGGTTGGACTGGGTTGGGGTCCAGGCTGCTGGTAGAACCTGATCCAGCAGCAGCATCAGAACCTGGTCCAAGCTGCTGATGGTCCGTTAAGGTCGGATCTCCTCACCTTGTGTGCGCGCGGCTCCTGTCTGTGTGTGCTGGTCCAGCAGCAGCGGGATCTGGTCCAGGTGCAGCGGGGTCTGGTCCAGGTGCAGCAGGATCCGGTCCAGCAGCAGCAGGGTCTGGTCCAGGAGTAGGATCTGGTCCGGGTGCAGCAGGAAATTAAAATGAATAAAAATAAATTCAGTGCAAACTTTGAGACAAAATCCCGCAGACTGAGTGAAAGAGCGCAAAGCTGCGTGTGTGTGCGTGTGTGTGCGCGTTCTTTCCACCAAGATGACGTACATGTACACAACTTCCTCTTGCGCTGACAAAATAAAAGTACCGCATCAGCCAGGGTAGACCGGTCGCAGATCTCGACAGAACACCGGCACCCCCGCAACCTGGTCAGGGACGAGGGGTTCAGGAAATGAAAAATGTTTTTATTAAACTTGAGTTTAGAATCAAACATGGTTCCAGATGTTTGGTTCCAGATGTTTGTTCTGATCAACCAATTAAATCTATTCACCATGAATGACACATTTCTTCAGGTTTTATTTCTTCAGGTTTTATTCTATATTCTAGTTATTTTGTGGGGGTCGGGTGGGGAGGGGTGGGGTGGTCACCTCCTGGAATAAAGAGTAGAACCACGACCTCCATCCTTTAAAAGAGACGTCACACCTGTCAGAAGAGAACTTTATAACGCGTTATCGATCGGGCCCCTCCAAGTGTCTGAGTGAGAGGAGGTGGAGGAAAAGCTGGAGAGGTGGAGGAAAAGCTGGAGAGGTGGAGGTTTGAAGATTAGTCAGAGTGTGTGTGAATGAGAGGGATCCAAATGGAAAAGTGAGGTTACAGGGAGAAGAGATAAACAAGGTGGAAGATTTTAAGTATCTAGGATCAACAGTCCAGAGTAATGGAGAGTGTGGAAAAGAGGTGAAGAAGCGTGTGCAGGCAGGCTGGAAAGGGTGGAGGAAAGTATCAGGTGTGTTGTGTGATAGAAGAGTTTCAGCTAAAATGAAAGAAAAAGTGTACAAAACCGTGGTGAGAGCGGCCATGCTGATTGGTCTAGAGACAGTGTGGTGAGAGCGGCCATGCTGATTGGTCTAGAGACAGTGTGGTGAGAGTGGCCATGCTGATTGGTCTAGAGACAGTGTGGTGAGAGCGGCCATGCTGATTGGTCTAGAGACAGTGTGGTGAGAGCGGCCATGCTGATTGGTCTAGAGACAGTGTGGCTAGAGTGGCCATGCTGATTGGTCTAGAGACAGTGTGGTGAGAGCGGCCATGCTGATTGGTCTAGAGACAGTGTCACTGAAGAAAAGACAGGAAACAGAGATGTTTGTATCAGAGATGAAGATGCTGAGGATCTCTCTGGGAGTGACCAGGATGGACAGGATCAGAGGAACAGCACATGTTAGAGGTTTTAAAGTCAGAGAGGTCAGACTGAGATGGTTTGGACATGTGCAGAGGAGAGAGAGAGAGTACATCAGAAGAAGGATGCTGGGTTTGGAACCACCAGGAAAGAGGACTAGAGGAAGACCAAAGAGGAGGTTCATGGATACAGTGAAGGAAGACATGAAGATAGTTGGTGTGACTGAAGAGGATGCAGCAGATAGGGTTAGATGGAAGAAACTGACTTGATGTGGCGCCCCCTGAATGGGAATGGAGGAAGGAGAAGAAGTATCTGTGCATGCTCAGATACTCATTAATACAAATGAATAACTGTATTAATTAAAACGTGTGTGTCATGATGGTGGTGAAGATGGAGGACCAGATGCCCAGACAGTTTGAACCAATTTGTTGCCGTAAATCGGGGTTCAGGGAAGAGGAAACCCAAAGGGATGAACACCCCAAGTTAAATAACCAGGGGAAGAGGAGACATAGGTGCAGACACCAAAGAGCGGCACTTCGGACCAGGTGTGTTGATTTGGGGCCCAAGGCTGCCTCCTCCATCTCACCCAGGAGGATCCTGTAGGTGTTCCCTGTCCAGCTGTGAGACATCGGCTCTCCAGCAGGTCCGGGGTCTGCCTCTAGGTCTCCTGCTGGTGGGACATTTGGTAGGGATTGTAATGAGATACTCGAACCACCCCATCTGAATCCTCTCCACCCGCAGGAGCACCGGCTTTACTCCTAGCTCTTCGTTCTGTCTCTGAGTGAGACCCCGCCCACCCTGCAGAGGAAGATCATAATAAAATACATTTTTATCATCGTGGACTTTTATTTTGGTAACACTTCCGCTGTGCAGCGTGTATCCACGCATCTTCACGCAGCTTCACGCACACATGAGAAAGTGGGAGATTCCTCTCTCCTCTCTCGCTCTCTCTCGCCCACGCGGCTCCCTGCGTGACGCAAAGCGGTGTGTGGGCGGACACACGGGGCGTGGGAGGTTTCTGTGCGGAATAAAAAACAGGCAGGTTTCGCGCCCACGCACGCGCTGCTTTGTTTACTTCCTGATTTTTATTTCAGGAAGTTTTTTATTTGAAATGATAAAATTCAGTAAAAAAACAGAGTAAAAATAAATAATTCTACTTTATTTTTCTTCAAATAAAAAATATAAATTTACTTTAAAAATTAAAAGATTTACAAATAAATTTATAATAAAATCATAAAAGATGGCTGATTAAGGAACGTGCACCTTGTTAAAGGCCGTGTTTGACCCCACGTGCACCTGCTGCCATGTTAGATTTTACATCCATCGTCATAATTAATAATAAACCTCATTATTATTCATGATTATTTACAAGTTCCATCGACTCATTTAAATCTCATTACCCATGAACCCCCCCCCCATTAGCATGGTTCATATATGGAGGCCTAGAAACACGGCTGGGGCGGGATGGAGACCAAGATGGTTTAACCTGAGATTTATTCAATTCAATTTTATTTTTTAGCCCAAAATCATAGAATTTCCGTCTTAATGTGCTTCACAAGAAAAAGAGGAATGTATTAAAAACAAACACACAACAATAAAAATAACTAACAAATGCTAACTAAACAAGACTAGCACATTAATGCACTTAGACTCTCCTTCTCGGTGAGGAAAAACTCCTAAAAAACCCATCAGTGGGGAAAAAATAAGAAACCTCATGGGGATCCACATGAAAGAGAGATCCCTCCCCCGGGACGAGCAAACAATGTGTCAAAGATTATTGTTTAAATATTAGCTTATTCTAATCTACAGCTAAATATCTAAAGAAGTCAATAAATGTTCTTCATCCTGATGGAAACACGGGGTACTCCTCAGCCTAGCGATGCCCATGGCGGGGATGAGTAGATGGATTTCATCCTGATGGAGCGGGATGAAATCCATCAGGCCATGCCGAGGCCATGTCCTGGGCATGGCCACCCCGAGGCCATGCCCAGGACAGGAACGCAGAGTCCTGGATGGGGCTCTCTCCCAGAGAGGAGGGAGAGAGGTGGACAACATGTGAATTGTATTGTACCAACTAGCAGTGTAATTCTAAATAAACAGACAATTTAGAACAATGAATGAGATAGAAAGCCAAGGTTAGGGAGGGGGGAAGGAGATACAGACCTTGGTTAGGGTATGGGGTACAGACCCTGGTTAGGGTATGGGGTAAAGCGGAAGGGCCAGGGCAGTCTGGCAGAGAATAGTAGATAGAATATGACGTTTATGTTACTGTAATTTTTTTTTATAAATCTAAACTTTGTGTGATGTCATAATGCTCATGATGGGCCGGCTAGCAGGTGTTTTAATAAGTTGATGGTTGAATCCCAGCTGAGTCTAAAGGCCCGGTACATCATGGAGGTACATCATGTGGTCTCCAACATCATGAGTCTGATTCATACCCCTGGTTTGAGGAGCTCCACCTGCTCCCCTCAGGATGTAGATTCCATGTTCAGAACAAAATGATTATTTTTTAACACATTTTAGTTCATTAAAAAGTCTTCAAAGTGTCTTCAGGACGGTGTGTTTGATGATCGAGACGTTTTGACTTCCATCAGAAGTTATTTTTAGTCTGATTGAAGGAAGTCTTTCCTATGATGGATCACTCCTGGACCAATGAGGGATCAGATGGACTTGGTGCCAGATGTGGAGAGGACCGTACGCACAGAAAACAGTTTAAGTTTATTCAAAGAGGTTTTAGAAAAAAAATGATTTAAAAAATGGTAAAAACCAATTGTCCCGGTGGAAGAAGTGAGAACCAGAGGAGATCTTCTACCCTCTGTTTCCAGGCACCTGCCTGGGTTTCTGAGTTTAGAAAACGGAACCCTGCGTCAGAACAAGTTCACTTTTCTCAGCAGAGCTTCCAGAGTGTTTGTGCTGAAACAGAATCTCCTCCTTCCAGACAACGCAGAGCATCTCCTCCATGCCCACCGGATCAGGGTCTCAGAGAGACAGAGCGGTGCTGAAGTAGGGCACCTAGTTAGACCCACCTAAAAACCCCACCCACATCCACAGCAAACCAAAGCAAGGAAAAGAGGGTGTGCTTGCTGAGATGGTCCCAATGAGCACCCTACACAACGTCTAGACCTCTCTGTGATGTCGGGGCTTCTTCTCGTGTCACTCTGGTGGAACAAGAGGGCGGTACGGTTTCTGGAAGGTTGCTGTGGCCTCTTCCAGTGTTTGTACCTCTAGTGACCCATGACCCACCCTGGGCGATGACTTATACTTCATTCATGTAAAATCGAGGTATCTGTGAACCCTAACTATTGGATGTTATTTGAATGAAAAGTTAAATGTAAATAAATCAGAGGTAAAGTTTAACTTAATGAAATGTTCAGTGATGAGTTTAGAAAGAGGATCAAGTGATCCTGATTAATGGGATCAGATCCTCCTTCTGGAATATTTAGACCAATCAAATTCTGCCCTGATTCTGCACACCTGGTCCCTCTCTCTGATGTCTCCACCTGTGTCTCGTCTTCCCCCTGGTTATTTAACCCCTGCTGTGTCAGGTCATCTGCTGTTCCGCTCTCCTGCTGCAGCCATGTTGGTATCCGTCGTTGTCCTCCAGGCGGGACATGCCCACCCCTCTTCTCTAAACTCTAGCTTTGCGTCTACAGTAGGGTCTAGGTTTCCGCCCCACCACCTCATGACATCACTTTTTAAATAAAACTATTTCTGTTGTTTATTTATTTCTATCAATTTTGCTCAAATTTGACAGAAACAGTGGTTTTTATTGGAAACAGATTGAGTTTGGGTTTTAAAAAATGACAACATTTAGAAAAGATTCTGCAAAATCAGGGATTTTAATAAAAAAAGATGCTGATAAATCCTGAAAGAACTGATTTGAAAGCTTCATCTGACAGATCTGTTATTTCTGGGTTCTTAAAAAGCAGCACGTTTATTTCTAAATGCTTTAAAATAAAGATTCTTACTTCATAAAAACCAAACATGGGTCTTTCAGTGAGATCATGCAGCAGTAATCAGACTGGATTTTCACAAGAAGTTAAACTGCTGATGCTAATCTGCAGGGCGGGGGCAGCACCACCAGGGTAAACGCTGACAGACTCCTCCACAACATCCCCATCACCGGCTTATTTTGGGAATTAGGCCAGCCGCTGTCTCCCCAGGGACAAACCCAGCCTCCCACCCCTCAGCATCACTCCTCTGAGCTCAAAGACAAACATTTACCCTCCTTTCATCTGCTCACGCTCACAAAGCTAACATCACTCACCTGTCTCCATGGAGACCGACTGGAGTGATATTAAAAAAAAAAAAAAGTGAGTTACACCTCTTATTTTAAATCTAATTAAACACGTTTTTTAACGAGATACCGAACAATAAACAAGACATACTTTAATTTAAACATTACACACTATGGCTGCCCGGTGGCCTCACAGCAACAAGGTCAGGGGAGGCTTGAAACATTATCCTATCTGTGTATAGTTTGAATGTTCTCCCTGTATGTCTGGGTTTTCTCTGGTTTCCTCCAAAAACATACATGTTTGGTTGATTGGCTGAAAGGTAATTGCTTCTAGAAATGTGTGTGTGTGTGTGTGTGTGTGTGTGTGTGTGTGTGTTTAGATGGCTGTCTATGTGTGTGGCCCTGCAACAGACTGGCAAAGTGTTTGGGGTGTATCCTGCCTCTCACCTGAACTCAACCAGGATAGTCTCCGGCACTCCCTGCAACTCCACTAGGTATAAACAGTTTAGAAGGCAAAACGAATTTGACACAATTTTATTTTATTTTGGTAAACAACGCCTTCAAATCAGAGATCATGGTTCTCCCGCCGGAAAAGGGTGGAGCACCCCCTGCTGGTCGGGAAGAGGGTCCTTCCCCAAGTGGCGGAGTTTAAGTATCTCAGGGTCTTTTTAGCAGTGGGGGAAGGATGGGTCAGGAGATGGACAGACGGATCAGAGTGACGTCCACAGTAATCAAGACGCTGCATCGAGATATGGTGGTGAAAAAAGAGCAAAACCTAAAGGGAAGGGTCTGGATCTCCGTTCCTACCCTCACCATGGTAACCAGGATCTACGTTCCTACCCTCACCATGGTAACCAGGATCTACGTTCCTACCCTCACCATGGTAACCAGGATCTCCGTTCCTACCCTCACCATGGTAACCAGGATCTACGTTCCTACCCTCACCATGGTAACCAGGATCTACGTTCCTACCCTCACCATGGTAACCAGGATCTACGTTCCTACCCTCACCATGGTAACCAGGATCTCCGTTCCTACCCTCACCATGGTAACCAGGATCTCCGTTCCTACCCTCACCATGGTAACCAGGATCTCCGTTCCTACCCTCACCATGGTAACCAGGATCTATGTTCCTACCCTCACCATGGTAACCAGGATCTACGTTCCTACCCTCACCATGGTAACCAGGATTTACGTTCCTACCATCACCATGGTAACCAGGATCTACGTTCCTACCCTCACCATGGTAACCAGGATCTACGTTCCTACCTTCACCATGGTAACCAGGATCTATGTTCCTACCCTCACCGTGGTAACCAGGATCTACGTTCCTACCCTCACCGTGGTAACCAGGATCTATGTTCCTACCTTCACCGTGGTAACCAGGATCTACGTTCCTACCCTCACCATGGTAACCAGGATCTACGTTCCATCCCTCACCGTGGTAACCAGGATCTACGTTCCTACCCTCACCATGGTAACCAGGATCTCCGTTCCTACCCTCACCATGGTAACCAGGATCTACGTTCCTACCCTCACCATGGTAACCAGGATCTACGTTCCTACCTTCACCTTGGTAACCAGGATCTACGTTCCTACCCTCACCATGGTAACCAGGATCTATGTTCCTACCTTCACCGTGGTAACCAGGATCTATGTTCCTACCCTCACCGTGGTAACCAGGATCTACGTTCCTACCCTCACCATGGTAACCAGGATCTACGTTCCATCCCTCACCATGGTGACCAGTATCTACGTTCCATCCCTCACCATGGTAACCAGGATCTACGTTCCTACCCTCACCATGGTAACCAGGATCTATGTTCCTCCCCTCACCATGGTAACCAGGATCTACGTTCCTACCCTCACCATGGTAACCGGGATCTACGTTCCTACCCTCACCGTGGAAACCAGGATCTACGTTCCTTTTTTCACAATGGTAACAACCGTCTGATAGTGACCGAAATAACGAGATCACGGATACAAGCGGCTGAAATGATCTTCCTCTGCAGGGTGGCTGGGCTCTCACTCAGAGATAGAGGGAGGGGCTCTGCCATCTGGGAGGAGCTTGGAGTGAAGCTATTACTCATCCGGGGGGCGAGAAGCCAGAAAGGTTGGTTTGGGCATCTAATTAGGAGGCCTTGCATGCTGGTGAGGCGTTTCGTCCCACCAGGGGGAGACCCAGAGTTAGACCCTAGACCCTGCTGGACAGACTATGTCTAACAGCTGGACAGGGAACACCTCAGGATCCTCCCGAGTCAGCTGGAGGATGAAGCTCGGGTCAGGCAAGCCTAGGTTTCATCTCAGGCTGATGACCCCGGTGACCCGGCCCTGGATTAGTCGAAGACGAGAACAAACACTATTTTATTAAAGTTTGAATCAAGTCAAAAGCATGTTTACATATTTTAGGTAACCATGGTAACACAAAAACTGCTTTAAAACAATTGCAAAATATGTAAGAAACAAAAATCTTCTTCTATATCTATAGGATCTTCCTTCCTGTCCTCTTTCTTTTTCTCCTTCCAGACTTCCCTGTCCTCCTCTCAGACCTTCCTCCTTCTTCTCTCGGCTTCTTCTCTGGGTTTAGTTTCTGCAGCTTTTTCTTCTGTAACTTTTCCCTCCCCCGCCTGTCTTCTCTCCCCGCAGTAGAAACACATTTCATTGCCACGCCCACGCCGGCCTGTCAGCCCCTCACCCTGTCAGAGCGCCCACGCTGCTCCCCTCATCACTTTGCTCTCTGAAAAGCAGCTTTTCATCACCGCACAGAAACAGGGCAGGGATGGAAGAGGACTGGGGTGTGATGGCCTCTCCGTCTGCAGGACATAGTCCAATAAGAAAGGAGTGTGTGCAGACTGTCCTGCATGGTTGCTGTGTGTGAACGTGTGTGTGTGTGTGTGTGTGTGTGTGTGTGTGTGTGTGTGTGTGTGTGTGTGTGTGTGAGAAACTAGGATGCATGAGCAGCTTATGTCTGCCTGAACACGTATATGTGCCTGCGTGGGCGATGTGTGTGTGCTGTGTGTATATGTGTGCATGTTAAACTGGTGTTGGCGTTTTGGGCAGGGACGTGTGTGGGTGGTGTACACGTAGGCGGAGGTTATGTGGCGTGCACGTAGAGACTCCAGTGTGTGAAAGTTTGCTGCAGAGTGAGAAACTCTGAAAGAAAAACACTGGTTTATTTTTACCATCAGAAAGCTTCAACATGGCCGACACCATGGTGGTACCAGGTAGTGATGTCAGACTGGGGGTCCTGCTGGTCCTGGGAAGGTGGTTCAGGAGAGGAGGGTCCACCTGGGATTGAAGAGGAATAGTGTGGTTTCTGTCCCGGAATATGTAGCACCTTATCAACCAATCAGAACACTCCGCTCACAAAATACAGGGCTGTTGGTGGTTCCTAGCATTTCTAAAAGTACAGTTGGAGGTAGAGCCTTTAGCTACCAAGCTCCAGTTTTATGGAATAAGCTCCCAGACTGGGTGTGGTCAGACTGAGGAGGTCTCTGTGTTCCTGTCCTGTGATTGGTCAGACTGAGGAGGTCTCTGTGTTCCTGTCCTGGGTGTGGTCAGACTGAGGAGGTCTCTGTGTTCCTGTCCTGTGATCGGTCAGACTGAGGAGGTCTCTGTGTTCCTGTCCTGGGTGTGGTCAGACTGAGGAGGTCTCTGTGTTCCTGTCCTGTGATCGGTCAGACTGAGGAGGTCTCTGTGTTCCTGTCCTGTGATCGGTCAGACTGAGGAGGTCTCTGTGTTCCTGTCCTGTGATCGGTCAGACTGAGGAGGACTCTGTGTTCCTGTCCTGGGCGTGGTCAGACTGAGGAGGTCTCTGTGTTCCTGTCCTGTGATTGGTCAGACTGAGGAGGTCTCTGTGTTCCTGTCCTGGGCGTGGTCAGACTGAGGAGGTCTCTGTGTTCCTGTCCTGTGATTGGTCAGACTGAGGAGGTCTCTGTGTTCCTGTCCTGGGATTGGTCAGACTGAGGAGGTCTCTGTGTTCCTGTCCTGTGATTGGTCAGACTGAGGAGGACTCTGTGTTCCTGTCCTGTGATTGGTCAGACTGAGGATGTCTCTGTGTTCCTGTCCTGGGTGTGGTCAGACTGAGGAGGTCTCTGTGTTCCTGTCCTGTGATTGGTCAGACTGAGGAGGTCTCTGTGTTCCTGTCCTGTGATTGGTCAGACTGAGGAGGTCTCTGTGTTCCTGTCCTGGATGTGGTCAGACTGAGGAGGTCTCTGTGTTCCTGTCCTGTGATTGGTCAGACTGAGGAGGTCTCTGTGTTCCTGTCCTGGGCGTGGTCAGACTGAGGAGGTCTCTGTGTTCCTGTCCTGTGATTGGTCAGACTGAGGAGGTCTCTGTGTTCCTGTATTGTGATTGGTCAGACTGAGGAGGTCTCTGTGTTCCTGTCCTGTGATTGGTCAGACTGAGGAGGTCTCTGTGTTCCTGTCCTGGGTGTGGTCAGACTGAGGAGGTCTCTGTGTTCCTGTCCTGTGATTGGTCAGACTGAGGAGGTCTCTGTGTTCCTGTCCTGTGATCGGTCAGACTGAGGAGGTCTCTGTGTTCCTGTCCTGTGATTGGTCAGACTGAGGAGGTCTCTGTGTTCCTGTCCTGGGTGTGGTCAGACTGAGGAGGTCTCTGTGTTCCTGTCCTGGGATTGGTCAGACTGAGGAGGTCTCTGTGTTCCTGTCCTGTGATCGGTCAGACTGAGGAGGTCTCTGTGTTCCTGTCCTGTGATTGGTCAGACTGAGGAGGACTCTGTGTTCCTGTCCTGGGCGTGGTCAGACTGAGGAGGTCTCTGTGTTCCTGTCCTGTGATTGGTCAGATTGAGGAGGTCTCTGTGTTCCTGTCCTGGGCGTGGTCAGACTGAGGAGGTCTCTGTGTTCCTGTCCTGTGATTGGTCAGACTGAGGAGGTCCATGTGTTTGATCTACCATCCCGTTTCCATCAGGATAAAGAACATCTACTGATTTCTTTGGATATAAAACTCTAGAGTAGAATACACTAATATTTAATTAACAATCTGCTTGTCCCAGGGGAGGGATCTCTCCTTCATGTGGATCCCCATCAGGTTTCTTCTTTTTTTCCCCCACTGCTGGTTTTCGTGGAGATTTTGCTCACCATGAAGGAGGGTCTAAGGGCAGGAATGTACTGAAATTATTTAGTGAACATTTGTTTAGTTAATTTTTAACTGTGTGTTTGTGTTTTTACTTTTTTTTTTTTACTTTTTCTTCTTTGTTTTTGCAGTTTTTTTAATCTAAAGTAAAGTCCGATGAGACAGTTGTTTTGTGGTTTTGGGGTGTACAATTTAATTTGACTGAATCTGGAGAAGGCATTTCATCGTGTTCCACAAGGACTCGTATGGGGGTGCTACAGGACTACAGAGTCTCAGAGTCCTTGTTACGGGCTCTCTTCGGTCTCTGTATGACCCCGACCAGAGCTTGGTTCAGGTTCTTCTTTGTCTTTTCCTTCTCAGCACACCTGCAGGGATGACATCAGTGGATGCCCCTGCCAGCTGATTGGCCACTGGGCATTAAAAAGCTGGACGGGGCACTGATGAAAAAGCCGGGGGGGTCCTCGCTGTTGCGATTAATTTTTTAGGTAATCAGTGTGGCATCGGGCGGCACAGTGACCTCACAGCAAGAAGATCGGCGGTTCAAGTCCCGGGTGGGACGAGGCTTGAAACACTGGTCTTTCTGTGTGTAGTTTGCATGTTCTCCCTGTGTATGAGTGGGGTTTCTCACACCCTTCTTAAATATACATGTTAGGTTCATTGACTGCTATAAAATCGCCCATAGGAATGAGTGTGTGTGTGTGTGTGTGTGTGTGTGTGTGTGTGTGTGTGTGTGTGTGTGTGTGTGTCAGTCGGGATAGGCTCCAGCATGTCTGCGCCCCTGTTAAGGATACGTGGTTCAGAAGTCGATGATTAAGGTTTGACGTGGTAAACCTGGTGAAGAAGCAGCTCGTTAAGAGTCAGCTCCAACGAATACAGGACAAACGAACCGCCCGATGGATTCAAAATGATTTTTAGATGGAAGTCAAAATGTCTTGATCAACAAAGACCCTGACGGCCCTCCACTCCTTCATCACAGAAATCCATAAATAACTAACAGCTAACGAACATGTTTTAAACCATAAAAAACAGGACTGATTATTTTACGTCCAGGTCTGGGTTGGTAGAGCGAGGACGTTCAACGAGGACATTTGTTCACGAGGGTCCAGGACCAGGAGAGGAGGGGTCCTGCTGTGAGGAGCAGAGATGATGAAAGAAGGAAGTTTCTGATGTTTCTCCAGCAGGCATGAAAGCAGCTTACCGCCCACATCCTGGCATAAGTCTCTGACTCAATTACACACAAACTTCCTCACATGCCGAAGAAACCCACTCAGGACCAGCCCACCGCAGCCAGGCACAGCCAGGCAGGGAGGACCAGCCCACCGCAGCCAGGCAGGGAGGACCAGCCCACCGCAGCCAGGCAGGGAGGACCAGCCCACCACAGCCAGGCACGGAGGACCAGCCCACCACAGCCATGCACAGCCAGGCAGGGAGAACCAGCCCACCGCAGCCATGCACAGCCAGGCAGGGAGAACCAGCCCACCGCAGCCATGCACAGCCAGGCACGGAGGACCAGCCCACCACAGCCATGCACAGCCAGGCAGGGAGAACCAGCCCACCGCAGCCATGCACAGCCAGGCAGGGAGAACCAGCCCACCGCAGCCATGCACAGCCAGGCAGGGAGGACCAGCCCACCACAGCCAGGCACAGCCAGGCATGGAGGACCAGCCCACCGCAGCCATGCACAGCCAGGCAGGGAGAACCAGCCCACCGCAGCCATGCACAGCCAGGCAGGGAGGACCAGCCCACCACAGCCATGCACAGCCAGGCACGGAGGACCAGCCCACCGCAGCCAGGCAAGGAGGACCAGCCCACCGCAGCCAGGCATGGAGGACCAGCCCACCACAGCCAGGCAGAGAGGACCAGCCCACCGCAGCCAGGCACAGCCCCGCAGGGAGGACCAGCCCACCACAGCCAGGCAGAGAGGACCAGCCCACTGCAGCCAGGCCTGGAGGACCAGCCCATTGCAGCCAGGCAGGGAGGACCAGCCCACCACAGCCATGCACAGCCAGGCACAGAGGACCAGCCCACCGCAGCCAGGCAAGGAGGACCAGCCCACCGCAGCCAGGCAGGGAGGACCAGCCCACCGCAGCCAGGCACGGAGGACCAGCCCACCGCAGCCAGGCAGGGAGGACCAGCCCACTGCAGCCAGGCCTGGAGGACCAGCCCATTGCAGCCATGCACAGCCAGGCAGGGAGGACCAGCCCACCACAGCCAGACAGGGAGGACCAGCCCACCACAGCCAGGCAGGGAGGACCAGCCCATTGCAGCCATGCACAGCCAGGCAGGGAGGACAGCCCACCAAAGCCATGCACAGCCCAGGACCAGAATCTGAACCCTCATCTTTGGCTGAGCAGGTTTTTTTTCTCCTTCAGTACATTATTTACTTTCGAGCTGCTCGGTGACGGAGTGACGAGCACAGAGGCTTCACAGCAAGAAGGTCAAGGTTCAAGCCAAGGAGTGGAGGCGGGGCTTGAAACACTGACCTATCGGCATCCAGCTTATTGCATTTTTAAGTGTGTGTGTGTGTGTGTGTACATATATCAGGGTGTGTGTTCTGTGTGTGTTTGTACACGTATGGATGTGTGTGTGTACATATATCAGGGTGTGTGTTCTGTGTGTGTTTTGTGTGTATTTGTAAAGTACATGTACGGATGTGTGTGTGTGTGTGTATTCTGTTTTTCTGCTCTGTTTTTTTTTTTTAACATTTAAAGCACTTTTGTTAATTTTTTTTGTATAAAAAACACTTTATAAATAAAGTTTGATTTCATTTGATTTTTCCGTGTGGAGTTTGCATGTTCTCCTGTGTATGTGTGGGCTTTTCTTTGATTTCATCCCACCCTCCAATAACATGCTGGGTTGATTGGCCATCAGGAATGAGTGTGTGTGTGTGGATGGTTGTCTGTGTGTGTGGCCCTGCAACAGTCTGGTGACCTGTTCGGGGTGTATCCTGCTTCTCACTTGAAATCAGCTGGGATAGGCTCCTGCACCCTCAGGGCCCTGCTGCACATAAACAGCTCAGAAGATGAACAATATTTACTTTATTCATCCTCTAGTGGGGGGGGGGTGAAGATGTAGGACCCTGATGTAAAGCCAGGTAATCAGGGTGAGGGGAGACGACGTGGAGGAAACCAGACGTTACCCATCCAAAATATTCAAAATTTAATGCTGCTGTTTTCTTTCCATCCATGGATTGAGTTTTAAAGACAGGTCGGATCAGAAAGACCCTCTGATGCTCGTTTAGAAGCAGGAAGTTCCATTGTGGACTGTTTGTTTCTGCAGCAGCTGTGTGGGTGTGGGGGGGTCCACCAGAGGGTTCCTAGGTGGGGCTGAATCCGCCTACGGTGAGGCCCAGCAACATAAAGTCCTTCTGTTCACTCTGAGTCTCCACGGCAACCGATGGAAGTAAAATGATAGAAAAGATCATTGAGAGTGTTGGGCTCAGAAAGGACCACATACCCAAATACGACAACCCAAAAAAAAAACCCAGAGCTGGAGCCTACCTGTTGTATGACGTCAGCAAACTCTGTCTACGTCTCAGCGTCTTATGGTGAAAAAAAAATGAACTTAAGATTAAATTGGTTCATAAGTTTTTATTCTTTTCGTATCAAAAAGTTGTTATTTTCGTCTCTCTTTGTATTTCGGTGGGTTTTAGAATTTAAAAACACGTTACGGGGCTCCCAAAACAAAAAAGGGCTGAAATGATTGTTACAAAAACTGATACAAAAACGACTTTTTTGTCGTTATTTGAACAAAAAGACCCTCCAATCACATGCAAGACGCTTCAAAGATTCACACCACGCTAAGAATGTTTAATGTCTGGACGTTTTTAGAAGGTTTTTTTTTGTAGTTATATTTGGGTACATTTTAATGTGATCATGTCCCTGCAGGTCAGATGGTCCTGCCCCCAAGTGGAGCAGTGTGAGTATCACAGGGTCTTGTTCACGGGGGGGAAGGATGGAGGCGGAGATCGACAGACGGATCGACAGAAAAACTCTGGATTTACAAGTCGATCTACGTTCCTACCGTCACCATGGTGACCAGGATCTATGTTCCTACCCTCACCATGGTAACCAGGATCTACGTTCCTACCCTCACCATGGTAACCAGGATCTACATTCCTACCCTCACCATGGTAACCAGGATCTATGTTCCTACCCTCACCATGGTAACCAGGATCTACATTCCTGCCCTCACCATGGTAACCAGGATCTACATTCCTACCCTCACCGTGGTAACCAGGATCTACGTTCCTACCCTCACCATGGTAACCAGTCCAGGTGGTGACCAAAAGAACGAGAACACAAATACAATCAGGTAAAATGAGCTTCCTCTGCAGGGTGGCTTGGCTCTCATTCAGAGATAGAAGGAGGAGCTCTGCCATCTGGGAGGAGCTTGGATCAGAGCGTCTGCTCCTCTAGGTCGAGAAAAGCTAGATCTAGCCTCCGGGTTATGTGTTTTGGGCACGTCTGACCTGCTGGAGACCCAGAGGCAGACCTCGGACCCGTTGGAGAGACTATAACTCACAGCAGGACAAGGAAACACCTAGGGATTCTATTGGCGGAGTTGGAGAATCCTGTCTGGGTGAGGGAACCCTGGGTTTGAACATGAGGCTGTTACCCCGGCGACCCGGCCCTAGATGAGCAGTAGACGACGGAACGGAATGCTATCTTCTTACAAACCTTCTTACAAAGTACTGAAAACACAGGTCGTGATGTTTCACACACTCATGTGTGTAACATCTAACCTGAGCAACCATAGACATAAACACACTTCATCAAACTTTTCTCAGGTCAGATGTTGGTTTGTCAGATCGTCAGTCATCGTTTCTCCTTCTTTGCTGTGGGGCCGAAACAACTAATCGATTTAATCGATTAAAATCTATTGTTGAAATGGTTGTCAACTAATTTGGTCATTGATTAATCGTCTAAAAAGCCCTGGCAGTAGAGAACAAATTGACGATGCGAGCTACCAAAATAAGAGGAGAGGAAGATAGCAGCCAATCATTGGCCTTCATTTCACCCCGCCTCAAGCAGATTCAACAAGATGGCGGAAAGAAAAACAAACAAAATCATCTGATGTTTGGGATCATTTTCCGCTAAATGTGAAAAAAACTCGCGTTAAAATGCAAAGTTTGCAAAACGGACACGTTTTTGCACCGAAGTGCAACGTCCCTGCACGAACATCTGAAAAAAAAAAAACCATGTCTGACTCAAAGCGGGAGACGGCAAACCGGAACGATAATTAAGATTACATGACGTTATTTCTAATAAAAATAATTCCACAAGTCGCTAAAAACACTTTTTATTGTCTGCAAAAAAACAAACCAACATGAACTACTGTATGTTCTGTGGAAAACAGTTGCACTCCGGAGCAGAGCGCTTCTCTCACGGACTCTTATTTTGGAAATTATTGCGTCCGATATGAGGCCGCTGTCAATGATGGAAGGCAAAGGGTTAAAAAAAAAAAAATCGCTAAATTCAATCCAGGATCTAAGACCCCTCCACTACACCGCAAAGCACATTTTTTCCCACAACAAATGAATGTTGTTAGTTGGGCACCCCTCACCATGGTGAGGGTAGGAACATAGTTCCTGGTTACCATGGTGAGGGTAGGAACGTAGATCCTGGTCACCATGGTGAGGGTAGGAACGTAGATCCTGGTCACCATGGTGAGGGTAGGAACATAGTTCCTGGTTACCATGGTGAGGGTAGGAACATAGATCCTGGTCACCATGGTGAGGGTAGGAACGTAGATCCTGGTGACCATGGTGAGGGTAGGAACATAGATCTGGTTACCATGGTGAGGGTAGGAACATAGATCTGGTTACCATGGTGAGGGTAGGAACGTAGATGTTGGTCACCATTTTGAGGGTAGTAACGAAATTTAAACACTGATGTGTTTGTAATAAGTGGTAAATATGGACCCATTTTATTTATTAAAGTTACTATTTTTACTGTTAAGATGGTGGTGGGCGGGGAGGAGGGGGCAGCGGTTCAGTAAAACTACAAACTTGAATATTTTTTTGTATATTTTTACTCATGTTAATCAGGGGCCATTTTTGTTTGGTTCCATTCCTCTGAATTTACAAATCTAAAAGTGTTAAAGATTTCTTGTTTTTAAATGTGATCCTGGATGGTTTAAGGTTTACATTTGATGTTTTATTAACCAGCACTACTAAAGCACCTTTGACGGGTGTTTATGATTAACTAGATTAATTATTTTATATTTGTTCTAGAAATGTTAATATTCTACTTCTTTATTTCACAGAAAAATTAACATGTGTACTTAATGGAATAATCCCAACATGTTGTTTATGTCGCTACGAGTTTTGTTTTGCACTATTACATTCAATCATATGCCAAAAAACTAATATTTATGAGGTTGCATTGTTACCCGATTAGACGATTAATCGGTCAAATAATCGACAGATTAATCGATTACCAAAATAATCGTTAGTTGCTGCCCTACTTTGGTGATTTGATTTTCTCTGAAAACACGAGACGGACTTGAACCAAAACGAGACGTCCGAGCAGAAAAAGAAAAGTGACAGAAATAATCTCAAAAAAACTTTGTTTTTATTTTATGGAATAAATTCTTTTTTTTTTTCTGAGTGACTCCAGACTTCATAAACACACAGATAAAAAAAAAAAAAACCTTTAAGGAGTGTTTTACTGGTCTCCAGTACCTCCCATTAGAGGAAGCAGCATGCTTTTCTGACTGGTTTAAAGACAAACCAGTAGGGGGCGCAGTAAGCGTCTACTGTTCAGACTGCTGCTGACACCTTGTGGTCACACACCCACACTGCAGCAAGGATAAAGGAAGCACGCACACACACACGCGCGCGCACACACACACACACACACACACACACACACACACACACACACACACACACACACACACACACACACACACACACACACACACACACAAATAAAGACAGAAAACCAGCATTAATTTAAATAAAACACAGACGATAAAATTGATTAACTTAAATATCAAATCTGGAAAAAAGTGATAGAATTCCCCAAAAGCCCCCCGATCCCCTCGTCTAAGAGGCACCCAGCATCTCTCAGACAGGCTCAGCCTCCCTCGGAGACCTCCCGGCGTCCCTCAGAGACCCCCGGCATCCATCAGAGACCCCCGGCATCCATCAGAGACCCCCAGCCTCCCTCAGAGACCCCCAGCATCCCTCAGAGACCCCCAGCGTCCCTCAGAGACACCCGGCATCTCTCAGAGACCCCGACATCCCTCACAGAGACCCCTAGCATCTCTCGGAGACCCCCAGCAGCCCTCAGAGACCCCCAGCAGCCCTCAGAGACCCCCGGCATCCATCAGAGACCCCCGGCATCCATCAGAGACCCCTGGCATCCCTCAGAGAGATCACCGGCATCCCTCACAGAGACCCCCGGCATCCCTCAGAGACCCTCAGCATCCCACAGAGACCCCCAGCATCCCTTAGAGACCCCCAGCATCCCTTAGAGACCCCCAGCATCCCTCAGAGACACCCGGCATCTCTCAGAGACCCCCAGCAGCCCTTAGAGACACCCGGCGTCCCTCACAGAGACACCCGGCATCCCTCTCAGAGACCCCCAGCATCCCTCAGAGACACCCTGCATCCCTCACAGAGACCCCCAGCATCCTTCACAGAGACACCCGGCGTCCTTCAGAGACCCCAGTAGAGAGCCCGTATGTAAGGTATTAGACGTGTCCCAGGAGGTCCCTCCAGCCGGTCAGGGTTTGTTTGTGTGTGTTTGGTCCGGGTTAGGGTCTGCAGGCTGACGGCTGGTCTGCGTGTGTTTGGTCCGGGTTAGGGTCTGCAGGCTGACGGCTAATCTGCGTGTGTTTGGTCCGGGTTAGGGTCTGCAGCCTGACGGCTGGTCTGCGTGTGTTTGGTCCGGGTTAGGGTCTGCAGCCTGACGGCTGGTCTGCGTGCTCTGCACCGCTGCGTACTCCGTCGCCCCCTGCTGATGAGACTCCTGCAAAGAGAGGTGGAGGTGGTGAGGGGCTCTGCAGCATGAAGGTGTGGAGACCCTCACTCACCTGCAGGGGTTGGTTCTCTGTGGGGGGGAGGGTCTTCTTCATGGACATCAGCTCTTTGATCTGAACCAGGGCGAAGGCCAAGGTGACCCAGGGAGCCCCGGAGAGGACCCACGCCGGCTTGTTTACATCCTCCTGGTCCTCTTGGTGTTTGGTCTTCCTCACTGGTAAGATGGCCGACAGTCGGGTGGCGGGTGGGCTCTGGACCAGGTCGATGGTGGCGATGGGAACGGGACTAGAAGGAACTGGGATGTTCTCGGCCAGGATCTGGTCTTCTGAAAGAGAAACGAGCTGCTTTAATGAGGCTCAGAGTAAAACTGGGGGGGGGGTCTTTAGATCCCACCTTTTCCTTCGTTTCCTTCACTGAGACCCTGAATGAAGGAGAAGATGAGGAGGATGACCAGGGACGCCATGCCGATCCCCCGGAACGTCACCGCTGCACCTGCACCGCAAACAGACGTAAGGTTCACCCCCCCAGGAGGGGGCGGAGTCTATTCCGGCTGATTTAACATGCAGCCAATCAAACCTAACGTGTATGTTTTTAGAGGAAACCAGAGAAAACCCAAACATACACATGAAGAACATACAAACTACACACAGAAAGACTGGAGTCTCCACCACTAGAGGCGCTCTAACCAAAATATATTATTTAAAAAAAGAAAATAATCAATGAGGAGAACATGTAAACTACACACAGAAAGACTGTGGAGTCTCCACCACTAGAGGCGCTCTAACCAAAATATATTATTTAAAAAAAGAAAATAATCAATGACTTTTATTCGTCAACACCGAACAAACACGACCGTACCAAAATAATAGACCAGGACTCCGCCCACCATCGCTCCACATCCCCGCCCCAGACCCAAATGGAGGCCCTGCAGAATCCCCTGGGCCGACGTCCGCAGAGCCGGAGGGACGGCGGCGCTCAGGAAGGAGATGCAGGCTGCCCAAACCGAGGCGTGCGTCACACCTAGAGGACATGCAGAGCAAAGTTAGAGACACACGCACGCGCGCAGACTGGACTTTAGAAACACTCTTCAGGTTTCAAGATGGGACTGTCTGGTTCCAGCAAAACAAACTCAGAACTCTAATTGATCTAGTCTTACTGTGAAGGAGCCTAACTGGTATTTTTATTCACTTTATTTTTGTAATGTCTTTTATTTTGAAGGTACGTTTACCGTTACCATAGCAACCAGATTGTTCGAGCAGAGAGAATGTTTCCATGTTATAAAGATGCTGCTAATAAATTTTCTCGTGAAGACAAAGTGGATTTAAGTTTATTATTTATTTAAAAACTTTTTTTTTCAGTCTGGTCTTATTTTGTTTTTGTGCTCCACCTTTAGATGGTCTGTGAAAATATTATCAGACACTAAACTGGTCCGTAGCACAGGAAAGGTTGGGGACCTCTGCTGTAGTGGATGTGCAATTACACTTTATTCTAATACGGCAAAAAAAAACCCCAACATGTTCCACAGGGTCACACGCACCCCCCCTGCCATCGTGCCGCGTCCCCCCAGGGTGGCGCACCCCACTATTTGAGAAGCACTGATCTAGTACGTAAATATTATTTAATGATAAACGTCTCGCAGTCCGTCCGTCCGTCCGTCCTGTTGAAGCGATCTATTGTCTCTGGGTAAACAACTCAAACAGGATCTCACAGCTCCGCCCTTCTGGTTGCCACGGTTACCTTGCAGGACTTCCATGGGCAGGACGGTCCAGGCGTTCTGCAGGTAAGAGATGTAGAGGTAACGAGCCGTGTTACACGCCAGACCGATGTACAGGACTCTGGAACGGACCGTTAAAACACACACACTTTAACCAGTTAAAAACACACACACTTTAACCAGTTAAAAACACACACACTTTAACCAGTTAAAAACACACACACTTTAACCAGTTAAAAACACACACACTTTAACCAGTTAAAAACACACACACTTTAACCAGTTAAAAACACACACACTTTAACCAGTTAAAAACACACACGCTTTAACCAGTTAAAACACACACTTTAACCAGTTAAAACACACACTTTAACCAGTTAAAACACACACGCTTTAACCAGTTAAAAACACACACGCTTTAACCAGTTAAAACCACACACACTTTAACCAGTTAAAACCACACACACACTTTAACCAGTTAAAAACACACACACACTTTAACCAGTTAAAAACACACACACTTTAACCAGTTAAAAACACACACACTTTAACCAGTTAAAAACACACACACTTTAACCAGTTAAAACACACACACTTTAACCAGTTAAAAACACACACACTTTAACCAGTTAAAAACACACACACTTTAACCAGTTAAAAACACACACACTTTAACCAGTTAAAACACACACACTTTAACCAGTTAAAAACACACACACTTTAACCAGTTAAAAACACACACACTTTAACCAGTTAAAAACACACACACTTTAACCAGTTAAAACACACACACTTTAACCAGTTAAAAACACACACACTTTAACCAGTTAAAAACACACACACTTTAACCAGTTAAAAACACACACACTTTAACCAGTTAAAAACACACACACTTTAACCAGTTAAAACACACACTTTATTTAACCAGTTAAAACACACACGCTTTAACCAGTTAAAACACACACGCTTTACCAGTTAAAACACACACGCTTTAACCAGTTAAAAACACACACGCTTTAACCAGTTAAAACCACACACACTTTAACCAGTTAAAACCACACACACTTTAACCAGTTAAAAACACACACACTTTAACCAGTTAAAAACACACACACTTTAACCAGATTAAAATCATTAAAATCAAACTTTAACCAGATTAAAAACAAACTTTAACCAGATTAAAATCATTAAAAATCCACTTTAACCAGATTAAAATCATTAAAAATCCACTTTAACCAGATTAAAATCATTAAAAATCCACTTTAACCAGATTAAAATCATTAAAAATCCACTTTAACCAGATTAAAATCATTAAAAATCCACTTTAACCAGATTAAAATCATTAAAAATCCACTTTAACCAGATTAAAATCATTAAAAATCCACTTTAACCAGATTAAAATCATTAAAAATCCACTTTAACCAGATTAAAATCATTAAAATCCACTTTAACCAGATTGAAATCATTAAAAATCCACTTTAACCAGATTAAAATCATTAAAAATCCACTTTAACCAGATTAAAATCATTAAAAATCCACTTTAACCAGATTAAAATCATTAAAATCCACTTTAACCAGATTAAAATCAAACTTTAACCAGATTAAAATCATTAAAAACCCAGTTTGCGGCGCGTCCTGCTCCCGTCTTACCTGACATGCCCGACCAGCTCGATGAACTTGTGGCTGGTGAAGTAAGCGGCGAGCTCGGAGATGTGGCTGAGTACGGAGCAGACCCCGTACAGCGTGGTGGACCCCTTCAGGTCCTCCAGGTGCCAGTACAGGAAGCTGAAGACGAAGCCGTACCCGAAACCCATGAACCACGCCACGAAGAGCACCGAGCCGTAACGCACCGTGCAGAGCAGCCGAAGCAGGTCGCCGTAGTGAAACTCCGGCTCGCCTTCGGCGGCCGTCGGAGTGCCCCGCTCGGACGGGCCGGGCGTGGTCTGCGGGTCGGCCGGGCGGGCTCCGTCCACGGTGAACTGCGTCGCCACGCAGAACGCCACGCCCATCAGCACGCCAAAAACGATGAAGGCGATGTGGTAGTTGTGCAGGCGGTAGTCGGGAGGCACGCATTTAGGATCGACGTGCACGGGCACGTGCGTGTGATCGATCCAGATTCCGACCAGCAGCATGGCCAGACCCCACCCCAGAGACCCCCACATGCGCTGGAGGCCGTAGCGGTCACGAGCCTTGCCCAGGTACTGCAGCGTCACCGTGTCGACGATGGTGACGGCGGGAGCGCTGAAGAACTCGCCCACGATGATCACCAGCAGGATGAGCAGGAAGATGGTCTCCACCTGGTCCTGGTTGAACGTGATCTGGTACTCCTTCTTGGGTGGGGCGGTGGAGGGGGACGGGGTGGGGGTCGTCGTCTGAGAGGTGGAGTTTGGCGCCTCCTGGGTGGCGTTCAGCAAAACGTCTCTCTCATCTCGATAGAGGGCAGGGAAACTTGGAGACGGGTCCAGGAGACTCCGTCGCTTTCGGTTACCGGTGACGTTGCTAGAAGGTGGCGCGGTAGTGACGGGCGCCTCGGCACAGATCATATCCGCCTGCTGGACGAACCCGATGCCGCAGTTAAAAACCAGCCAGCAGAAGACGGAGAAAAGCAGCACCGCCTTGCCCTTCCCAAAGCGGTCCGTCACCACGCCCCAGAAGGGGGCGCTGCAGAACTCGATGAAGTATCGAATGCCGACGAGCAGCCCGTTCCGGCTCGCCGACAGACCCAGCTGCTTGTAGAAGACGGCCAGCAGGGGGTGCAGCGAGCCGTAAGCGGCGTAGAAGAAGAAGTAGAAAACTTTGGAAACGAGGAGGCGGCTGTTGACGCGGAGGCACAGCCTCTGGCAGCACGTCATAGTGTCCGGGGCGGAGGTGGGCGGGGACGCAACATCCGGAGGGTCCTCATCGCCACCCTGCTGGACCACCGGGGGGGTCACGTCCTTCCTCTTCTCCTCCTCCTCATCGTCAGTCAGGATGGAAAGCTTGTCGTCTGCGGGCATCTTTAATCTGAAAGTTAACGTGTGGTTACTGAACGAAAACAGACTGAAAGTTCTTCCAGATGTGGAGTTTCTCAACCTAGGGTGCCAGGGCCAATCCTGGCTGATTTAAGCCAAGAGGCAGGATACACCCAGAACAGGTCGCCAGTCTGTTGTGAGCCACACACAAAGACAATCATTCACACACAGACACACACACATTCTTATTTTACAGCAGCCAATCAACCTAACATGTATGTTTTTGGAGAGAACACGTCCCGGTTGGGGACGAGGCTTGGAACACTGTTCTTTCTGTGTGGAGTTTGCATGTTCTCTCCGTGTCTGCGTCAGGTTCCTCCTGGTACTCCGGTTTCCTACCACCCTCCAAAAACATGCATGCTAGGTTGATTAACCGGTGCCAAATTTCCCCTAGGAATGAGTGTGTGTGTGGGCCCGCGACAGACTGGCGACCTGCTCGGGGTGTACCCTGCCCTTCGCCTTAAATTAGCCAGGATGGGCTCCGGCACCCCGGCAACCCCGAAAGGGACTGACGGATAAGAAGGAAACCCACGCAGACACGGGTAGAACATGCAAACTCCACACAGAGAGGAGTTTTAACAAATCTATAAAATTTTTATAGAATTTTTCCATATTTTTGAGAATTTTCTCAGAACTTTGGCAGTTTTTGCAAAATATTTTAGATTTTTTGCAAAGTCATTTTGTTTTTTTGCAAAATTTGAAATTTTTAAATTTCTTTTTAAATTTTGTTATTGCTGATACGGGTCAGGTTGCAGGGTCAACAGCCTCAGACGAGAAGCCCAGACTTCTCTCACCCCGGCAGCATCCTCCAGCTCACCTAGGAAGGACCCCGAGCTGTTCCCCAGCCAGCTGTGGAATACAGTCTCTCCAGTCGGCCATCCGGGAGGAGCTCGGTGTCGAGCCGCTCCTCCTCCAGGTCGAGAGGAGCCAGATGGAGTGGTTCGGGCATCTGGTCAGGATGCTCCCAGAGCGCCTCGCTGGTGAAGTGTTTTGGGCGCGTCCCACCGAGGGCAGACCAAGAGGCAGACCACAGACCCGCTGGAGAGACTATGTATTTTTTTAAGTTTTGGAAATTTCCAAAATTTTTGCACATTTTAAAGCCTCTTTAGGCTTCAGAAATCCGTTTCCATGGAGACGGTGTCATGCAACCTTTAACAATAGAAAGTTTTTTTATCAAACATATAAAATATAGTCTTATGTCTCCATTTATAAGATGGACCACATATGTTACACCTGCGCGGCCGCTTGCGGTCCGCGGACCAGAGGTTGGGAAAACATCTTTTTCTCTTTCTGGACAGGAATTAATTACCCAGTAAAACCAGTTTTAAAAACCCAGCTTTTTCCCAGTTAAAGACCTCTTTATTTCACTTCCTGTTAAAACTCCATCCCAGTTTCCAGGAAGTAGTTTTCTTACCTTTTCAAGTCACATCGTTAATTTTAAAAAATCTTAAAAGTGCGCAGTTTGTTTCCAGCAGCAGGTGTAAAATCCACTTCCTGTTTCTCAGTTTCTTTGTTCAGAACCACCTGCACACTCTGACGTCACACACCACACCCTCTTCCTGCTTCAACCTTCACAATAAAAGCACCTGCACGCTCTGACGTCACACACCACACCCTCTTCCTGCTTCAACCTTCACAATAAAAGCCGGAGGGAAACGAAGCATTTGAAGCAGTGAAAAAAAAAACCGAACTTATACGTATCTGTCTGTTTAGGACTGAACTTAAAAAAGATTGTTAAATTATTTTTATACACTGTTTAATCCATCCCTGCTGGACGGATGAGGTATTACACTGACTTGTTGCTAATAAATCATTATTTTTTGGGATTTTTTAAAATTGATTCTCAGACGTAGTTTAAATATTTTATTTATGTTTGTGTGAATCAGCAGCAGATCATTAAGATCATGTTTGAACTAAAATATGAAATAAAGTTTTTATCAGGAAGGACTTTTACTTTGGAATCAGGCCTCTAGAGGTCCACTGGAACCAGTCTAGACCAGGAGGAAGAGCCCTGGTCCTACAGGAGCACCAGCAGACAGAGCCAGAGTTACACACTCTGAATTTTAAAAACCAAAATCAGACTTTTACACAAAGACGAGGATGTAGAACAAAATCCCAGCCATTATATTTCACTCCTGCTACTAGGTCAGGTCTGTTATCGTACTTTGTACAACTCAAAGCCCCCTGGAAACAGTCGGCCAATCAGAGAAGAGAGATTTTCTGACAAGTTTGAACGCAGAACAAAGAAAATGTTTAGAAAGTTTATTCATTGTGTAACCGGACCGTCGCTTCAGGATCGGGCGGGGAGCACCAGGAAAGCAGAAGCATAGACCACAAGAACAGTTTAACAATATTTATTAAAGCATGTCTAGAAAAAGACAGTCTTTAAAAAGAGAGGTGATGTCTCCAGGGACAGCCTACAGGCACCTCCTGGTCCCGGTCCGCAGCCTGCAGGCTCAGTCTTTGTCCTCCGGTACCACCTGCGGGCGCGTCCTAGCCCGGACCAACGCAGTGCCTTCGAGGCCCGGTGTCATCAGCCATCTTTATCTTTAATTATTTTCAGGCGGAGCCTCGACCTTCGCAGCCCGGTGGCGTGTGGGCCGACACACCACCAGACCGCTACCAGCATAGTCCACCACGAGGGCTCCCCAATGTCTCTCCGCTGCTGCCCTCTTCTCCACCCCCAGCTGCCCCTTTAAAAACAATCAGGGACTCCATCAAGTCATAGAAGCAGGTGAAGTAAATTAAATAATTAAAACAAATACTCCACCTGCTGCAAAAAGAAATGCAGTAAGACAAGATGCATCATGGGACGCCTTCGTCGTTTACATTGTCGTTTACTATTTTATGTTAATGTGTTTCTAATGATGAAAAAGAGGAAGGACTCAGATAAGTTTTACGTCAACCTGCTCCTTTTAGAATACTTGTTTTAATTTGTATTTTATTATGAAATATGGAAAAAATGTATTCGAAATAAAGATTGAAAAAAACAAAAAAAAAAAAAACAGAGCGTTTGAAAGTCCCACAGCTCTCCCAAACCAGTGAACCACTTCCTGAATCTGGTGCTTCACGACGGTTCAAACGTCATCACTGACGTCACCGAACCACGCTTTGAACAACCCATTCCTTTGCAGCTAAGCTGATGACATCACTAGTCGAAACGTCTCGATCATCAAACACACTGTCCAGAAGACACTTTTCGCCGATGGACGGATCACACGGACATGTTGCTAATTTATTGCAATTATTTTATTATTTAGTCAATGTTTTAATTGATTCTCAGCTGCAGTTTGAAGACATCTAATCATGTTGTACTGGATCTGTTTATCGGGAATAATTTTTTGATCAGGTCTCCGCAGGATTGACTGGAACCAGTCTGGACCAGGATTAAGTGGTGCTGCAGGAACACCAGCAGACTCTGACCAGCAGGGAGAGCCAGAGTTCTACAATGACTGAAAAAAAAGATCAGGAAATAAAACAAAGTCCCGGCCAGTCTGGCGCAACCTCATGTCTCCACGCGTTTTTATTTACCTCCTGCGAGCTAAGAGATCGCAGGACTTTGTTTACGACTGAGAGCCCCTGGAAACAGTCAGCCAATCAGGGAATAAAGATTTTTGAGAACTTAAATCCAGACTGAAGACAATGTTTAGAAACACAAAAGGCACTTAACAAAGTTATTCAGTGGGGAACTAAATGGGGATTTAAGTTGTCAAGTGAGAAAAGCAAAGTTATGATATTTGGATTGAAAAAGAAGATAGCCTCTGTTTCTCTTAGTATTTATCATTCACCTATTGAGAGGGTAAAGGTTTTTAAATTTTTGGGGCTTTGGTTTGATGAGAGATTGATTTGGAAAATCCATGTTGATAATATCATCAAAAAGTGTGAGAAAGTGACCAATATCATGAGAAGTCTCTGTGGTAGTGACTGGGGAGCGGAGAGATATACTCTTCAACTAATATACAGAGCAATGATTAGATCCATTTTTGACTATGGTTGTGTGGTGTTTGGAGCTGCATCTTCTTCTGTGTTGAAAAAACTAGATATTGTACAATCAAAGGCCCTGAGGATCTGCTGTGGTGCCTTTCGGACAACGTCGATACCTGCCTTACTGGTTGAAATGGGGGAGTTTCCTCTGAAACTTAGACGGGACAAACTGGGGGTCCATTTTTGGGCTAGAGTGGCGGGGTCGCATAGCCATTTGGCGTCTAAGTGTCTCCTGGACGGCTGTTGGGAGTTTGCGAAAAGGCCAGAAAAAGCATGTTTTTTCACCCATATTGTGAAGGTGGCACAGAATATGGGGTTACGGAAAGACTCAGTGGTGGGCCTGGTATGGCCCCCTATGCCCTCCTGGAGCCTACCTGAGCCAGAGGTCAGCACAGATCTGCTTGGTTTAAGCAAAAGGGCAGCTTGTGAGCGTATTGAAAACTACTTAGGCGAGCTGAGTGAAGCCATTCATATCTTCACTGATGGGTCGAAAGAGGGTAGAAGAGCAGGTTTTGGAATGTATGTTGCTAATCCGCTAGTTATGAATAGTGTCCGTTTGTCAGATGATGTCTCTGTGTTTTCAGCAGAGTTGGTGGCAATTTTATGGGCTTTGTATTGGATCCGTGATCTTCCTCCATCACGGTGTATAGTATGTTCAGACTCTTTATCAGCTTTATCAGCTCTCCGGTATAGGACACCTGGAGCTCGGCCAGATTTAGTTTTTGATATTCTGTGCTGCCTTAAACGACTGGAAGATATAGGTTCAGAAGTTCTGTTTGTCTGGGTCCCTGGACATGCTGGAGTTGTGGGAAATGAAATGGCCGATGCTCTAGCCAAGGCATCTCTTGGTAGAGACACTATAGATGTGTTCTTGGCGTTGGAGATGCAGATGTTTTAGCATCTGTAAGGAGAAAATTACTGAGGAGTGGCAAACAGAATGGGAGAATGAGCGGCGGGGCAGACAGCCTTCAGTTACTGGCACTGGGTGCCCTGAAACCTATTGTCGTAGAGCTGATACAAAGAGTTTTTTAACAGCTGGTTTTAGAAGAATTTCTATGAAAGACATAAAACCATCGGGTCCTGGTACGGTGAAGTCCAAAATCTTCTTCCTCCCTCTCGGTCTGCACCTCGGCTTCCGACACCCCGTGGACTCACCTGCTGCCGCAGGGTAGAATTCGAACGTCTGTCCCGTAGCTTGAGGGTCCTGGGAGGGTGGGCGGCCTCCTCTGCTTGGCTTCAGGGTGAATGTAGGCCCGGGTTGCATGTGTTCTTCCTCCCCCTGTTCCAGACTTTTGGGATTGAGAAAGATCTGTTACCCCTAAATACGCACATGGTTCACATCAGCAGCATGGAAGTACTTTCACTGTACCACACTGTTTACTGTTTGCTCTGTTCCCTGTTTCCAGTCAGATTATAGCTGTAGTAACATAGGTGTGTGTGTGTGTGTGTTCTACATCAGGTTGTTTTTGTGAGTTTTAACTTTATCTCTGGTTTAAACTCTTGTTTTTCAGATAATCCATTAGGCTGGTTGTGATGCTGAATATTGTAACTACAGATTATCTCTTCACTTTGTCCCCTCTCTTCTCTTCTTCTTCTTTATTCTAACCCTCTTCTTTCTCACTCCTTCATCCCTCCGTCTCTTCTCAGTATTCCCTGTCATTCCAGGAAAAAAGAACCACAGAAACCACATACAATGAGGATGTTAAGCACTTGCCAGGGACAAACAGAGACCGCTGAGAAGATGATTGGCCAAAGTCTTCCATCTCTCCAGGACCTGTACGTCTCCAGGACTCTGGGACGAGCAGGTCGGATAGCGGCTGATCCTTCTCACCCTGGACACAGACTTTTTGAGCTGCTCCCCTCAGGCAGATGGCTTTGGTCCATTCAGGCCAAGACCTCTCACCACATCAGACTGATGGACACTACCTGACCTGTCCTCCTCGTTAAACCCTCCCTCTTCTACCTGTAGCTGCCACTTTATTATTCTCTTTGTGCTATATTTTCCGATGCCACATGCAGAGGGATTTTGATTATATCTTTATTTTTATTTGATTTAGACAGATTTTATGTTTGATGTTGCACACAATGCAGAAGCAAGTTCACAGTGAAAATAAACACATCAAATAGGGCTTAAAGGGTAACACCATGGTGCTGACCTTGGTAGAGCAAATCTGACCCACAGATCACCCTTCTGTTCGTCACAATACGGGACAGGACAAAAAAAGAGAGGAACTTCCAACCGAGAAGTCTTTCAGAAGTCGGAGTCATCAGAGAAGTCTCCTCTTTGCGTCCAGTGCAGGACCTTCTTCCTCTTCTTCCTCTTCCTCTCACCCATCAGCATGGCGGCCAGCACGGTGATAACCACCGTGACGGAGATGATGAGCACCGTCACCGTCTCTGCGATGCACAGCTCCGTGTCCACCTCCATCAGCGGGTAATCGCGAAGCGCTGTGGGCTCCTGGCAGGTTAGGTTCTGGTAGTCGTCTAGGAAGAGTCGCTGGATGCTGCGCAGCTTTCGGAAGACCCTCTGCAGCTCGCAGTCGCAGTTCCACGGGTTCCCCTGCAGGAGGACGTGGCTGCTGTAGCTCCGGATGCTCAGAAAGGTCTTGAAGCTGACTGAGGTCAGCCTGTTGTCAGCCAGGCTGAGCAGAGACATGCTCGTTAGCGGGTTGAAGACCGCCGTCTCCATCTCCTGAATGCGGTTCCCGGCCAGGTTTAGGACCTCCAGGGACCGCAGCATGGAGAAAGTTCCACTCCGCAGCGAGCCGAGCCGGTTGTCCTGCAGGTGCAGCTGTCGCAAGGTGCTCATGTACGCGAACGACCGCACGTGAATGGACCGGATGTGGTTGCCAGTGAGATTGAGTTTCTGAAGGCCGTCCAGGTGCAGGAAGCTCCGTCCGTCCAGGCCGCTCAACTGGTTGTGAGCCAACTGAAGGTCTCGCAGAAGAGCCAGACCCACCGAGAAGCCCTCGGTCAGCGTAGAGATCCGGTTCCAGCTCAAATCCAGTTTCTGCAGGAACTCCAGATGGGTGAAGCTACCGTCCTCCACCAGGCTGATGCTGTTGTTCTGTAGGAGCAACACCCGAAGCTTCCTGGTACTGCTGAAAGCTTGCCGCGGAATGACCGAGATCTGGTTGTCCGACAGATCCAGGAGCTCGGTGGAGGCAGCCACCCGGTCGGGAGGCTCACTGAGCTTTGCCCTGGTGCAGATGGTGAATTTAAGGTCTCCTCTACAGTCACAGCCGGGATAGCAGGAGGACGATCTGCAGGAGGACCTGGGAAGGGAGTCCAGGACCATTAAGAGGAACACCACTAGCGCCCTCATGGCTCTGCAACAGAGAGAGGATTCTGGTTCAGAGAGGTATGCAGAAAGAATAGATGGAACACCCTGGTGAATAGTCCTGGTAACTTGGTGGAACACCCTGGTGAATAGTCCTGCTACGTTGGTGGAACACCCTGGTGAATAGTCCTGGTAACTTGGTGGAACACCCTGGTGAATAGTCCTGCTAACTTGGTGGAACACCCTGGTGAATAGTCATGCTAACTTGGTGGAACACCCTGTGATAAAGTTTCAGCTGCTTTATGAAGAATAATTAACATGTTTGTCTCAGAGTTTTTATTCCAATTTGAGACAACATTCATTTACTGTAAATGAAATTCCCTGGTTGACGCATCGGTGCAGCGTCTGCAATAACGAGGACGCTACATCTGTTACTCATGGTGAAGAAAGAGCTGAGCCAAAAACAAAACTCCAAAGTATCCTTCAAACCCGACATCTCCACCTACTTTTACTGATTCCATTCATTTGTTTTAAGCAGTGGTGGAACGTAACGAAGTAAAAGTACTTCATTACTGTACTTAAGTAAAAAAACAAAGGGTATCTGTACTTTTCTTAAGTAATTTTTGAGACCTGAACTTTTACTTCACTGCATTTTAAAAGTGTGTTTTGCATTTTTTGTTACATTTTTGTTCAGAAATTTGAAAAATACAGTTTTTTTTAAGCGCATCTTGAAGCCGCATTGCCAAAATAAAAAAAGCAGTTAATCGGAAGAAGAAGTAATGAATTGAGGACCAATCAGAATCAAGACTAAACATTTTCCGCATTAATTCAGCGCCAAAATCTAACATAAAATATAGCACAAACAAAAAAGAGTCAGAAGATTGTTGTTTGTTGTGTTTACTTCTAAATAAAAAGTTGAGCAATCGTACACAGAGCAGGGGCGAATCCAGGATTTTCTAAAGGGGGGGCGTGAGGTCATTGACAAAGCCAATATAGGGCGACCGGGGGCCTCCCCCCCAAAACATGGGGTCACGCCCCTGCAGAGTATTTATCTGTGACCCTCCAGCTCAAAAAATAACATTGGAATTATGATCGAATACTTTCACTTTTTACTGAAAAAGTAAAATTTACACCAATTACTTTTGTACTTTTACTTAAGTCGATTTTTTTTATTGGTACTTTTACTTTTACTTAAGTATTTTTTTGCCTAATTATCTGTACTTTTACTTAATACAAAAAGTGAATACTTCATCCACCACTGGTTTTAAGTCTTGGAAGTCTTATTCTAGGGCCAATTTGTGACCCCCAACATCTCAGTCTTACTCTCATCTGTAAGAGACGCTGTTTTACCCCCAAGTCGGGTTACGGTTAAGATCCGAGTTCTGCTTTCTACCAACTGTTAGGTAAGCTGTCATCGGTTAAACCACATCTGAACCATAAACCCAGCAGCACCACTTTAAATCCATAAAAGTCCACTGACACAGTTTAAGATCATGTTAAAGACGATGAAGAGAAATCGTCTAATCCGAGCATCAGCTTTTAATCTGATGAAAAATCTAATCTGTGATTAAAATGCTCTGCAGAACCAGAAGCAACACGGAACCATAGGGAAAAACAAAACCAGTTAAACACAACAAAACTGGTCCAAAGCAAGTAACTAAGCAACTAAACTGGTCTGAAACCAGTCACCCAGACCAGTTTAAAGTTCTGAAACCAGTTAATTGCCATCATTCATCCTCATGTTTGTTAATTAAAGAATAAAAACCTGTTTTCTTTGTCGTCCGGACGACGGTTCTTCTTCAGCTTCACATCAGAAACATCCAGGAATAAATTCTCTGTTGAAAGAGAGAGACGGAGCGAGTTAGAGGCAGTGAGGGGGAGACGGAGGGAGCTAGAGGCAGTGAGGGGGGAGACGGAGCGAGTTAGAGGCAGTGAGGGGGGAGACGGAGAGAGTTAGAGGCAGTGAGGGGGGAGACGGAGCGAGTTAGAGGCAGTGAGGGGGGAGATGGAGAGAGTTAGAGGCAGTGAGGGGGAGACGGAGCGAGTTAGAGGCAGTGAGGGGGGAGACGGAGCGAGTTAGAGGCAGTGAGGGGGGAGACGGAGCGAGTTAGAGGCAGTGAGGGGGGAGACGGAGCGAGTTAGAGGCAGTGAGGGGGGAGACGGAGCGAGTTAGAGGCAGTGAGGGGGGAGACGGAGAGAGTTAGAGGCAGTGAGGGGGGAGACGGAGCGAGTTAGAGGCAGTGAGGGGGGAGACGGAGCGAGTTAGAGGCAGTGAGGGGGGAGACGGAGTGAGTTAGAGGCAGTGAGGGGGGAGACGGAGTGAGTTAGAGGCAGAGAGGGGTGAGACGGAGCGAGTTAGAGGCAGTGAGGGGGGAGACGGAGAGAGTTAGAGGCAGTGAGGGGTGAGAGGTTAGAGGGGAGGCGTGGGAGGCGGGGGCAGCGGGGGTCTGATAACAGATGGATGGAAAGATCTGGAGGAAAAAGATGAATTATTAACCAGCGGCGGTGAAACATAAAGGATGCTGTGAAAACGATCCGATTGGCTGAATCTTTATGATCTCATTTTATTTATTATTAAACTGTTTCTAATTAAATTAAGACATTATTTGTTATTTTTAAAAGTTTAATGTGACGCTTTAACAAAATGTTTTTTTATTTTTGTTGATTTTCAATATAAAACTTGTTTTAACACTTTTCGTTTTGTCTTCTCACTGAGGGTGTCGCGGGCGGTGCCAAAGCCTATCCTGGCTGGTTCAAGGTGGGAAGCAGGGTGCATCCTTAAGAGGTCACCAGTCTGTCATGCGGCCACACACACACCCATCCACACACACACTCACTACTAGGGGTAATTTCATAGCAGCCAATCAACCTAACGTGCATGTATTTGAAGGGTGGGAGGAAACCAGAGGAAACCCACATGTACCTGAGGAGAACATGCAAACTCTACACAGAAAGAACAGTGTTTCAAACCTTGTCTGACCTTGTTGACGCGAACCTCTGACCTTCTTCTTGTGAGACTACTCTTAACCATTTCACCAACAATACACAGATGATCTGTAGTGAGAGGGCTAAAGAGGTGGAGGAAAAGCTGGAGAGGTGGAGGTTTGAAGATTAGTCAGAGTAAAACAGAGTACATGTGTGTGAATGAGAGGGATCCAAATGGAAAAGTGAGGTTACAGGGAGAAGAGATAAAGAAGGTGGAAGATTTTAAGTATCTAGGGTCAACAGTCCAGAGCAATGAAGAGTGTGGAAAAGAGGTGAAGAAGCATGTGCAGGCAGGAAGGAATGATGTGATACAAGGTCTAGACTCTAGAGACAGTGTCACTGAGAAAAAGACAGGAAACAGAGATGTTTGTATCAGAGATGAAGATGCTGAGGATCTCTCTGGGAGTGACCAGGATGGACAGGATCAGAGGAACAGCACATGTTAGAGGTTTTAAAGTCAGAGAGGTCAGACTGAGATGGTTTGGACATGTGCAGAGGAGAAAGAGGAACTGCCAGGCAGGGGGTCTAGAGGAAGACCAAAGAGGAGGTTTATGGATGCAGTGAAGAAGGACATGAACCAAACAGGATGCAGGAGACAGGATTAGATAGAAGAAACTGACTTATTGTGGTGACACCTGAAGGGAAATGCAGAAAGAAGAAGAAGATCTATCCTTTTTGTCATAATTTACTCGCCTGCCACCAGAGGGAGCTCTGGATCTTCCATCCTCTTCAGATTCCAGCCTGATACTAAACACCTGTGGTCATGAACCTCATGCTGATCACCTGTGGATCATTTGCCTGCTGCCTATTTGATGACAGTCCCCCCTGATTTCATTGGTCATCATCCCTTCCAGCCAGGTCTTCATGGCGGCCCGATCAATCCTTGAACTTTATGTTTGAGATACTTTTGAACTTTAACAAAGAGAGATTCCTTGTTCTGATGCCTTGCCTTTTGGCCTTGCTAGTCCCTTTTGTGAATACATACAGTTTGTTGTTCTGCTATTGGGTTCTTCCCCTCCTTCCACACCCCTCATCATGACAAACTTTACTGTTAAAGGTTTAGATTTTTACATTTAAAATGATTCTGTGTCTACATTTTTTTTTTTTTTTACAAACTTCACTTTTCTCTCCTCGGATTCTAAACAAACTCACTAATTTTTCATTTGTCAGGTCTGCGTTACCACCTACTGGCTGTAACTTGTAACTATGTATTAGAAAATAATTTTTAAGAGGACACATTCTGTTAAATGATAGTTTCTAAATTTTAGTTGTTGGCCTTCTGTCTCTAAACTAATAGAGTCTGCACGAGGTTCTCAGTTTTACAAACAACCTGTCAATTCTGTCTAAGCTTCATGCACCAGATAAAGCACCAAGCTGTGGTGGGGTACTGCCTTATTGCCGGTGGGCTGCCCGGGTTGAGGCAGGTGGTAACTTCCCAATGGAGTCATAGGACTCTTCCACCCATCGAGAGCAACCCCTAGTGCCCGGCTCTGGGCTGATAACTGACACCTGTTGCTGCTCGTGTTGAGTCTGTGCCAAGACAGTGAAGCTGGGGTTACCTCTCCAGGTGGTTTGGAGATCCTGGAGAGCGCAGTGCCAGAATCCCCCTCCTAGTATTACTGACAGAGTCCAACTGAAAGGCAAGCCGATATAGCTGGTGTCAGCGCTGACAGCGTTCCAACCTTCTGGTCCCTCATCCAGCCGAGCTCCAACCTTCTGGTCCCTCGTCCAGCTGAGCTCCAACCTTCTGGTCCCTCCTCCAGCCGAGCTCCAACCTTCTGGTCCCTCATCGGGCGGAGCTCCAACCTTCTGGTCCCTCATCCAGCTGAGCTCCAACCTTCTGGTCCCTCCTCCAGCCGAGCTCCAACCTTCTGGTCCCTCCTCCAGCTGAGCTCCAACCTTCTGGTCCCTTGTCCAGCCGAGCTCCAACCTTCTGGTCCCTCCTCCAGCCGAGCTCCAACCTTCTGGTCCCTCGTCCAGCTGAGCTCCAACCTTCTGGTCCCTCCTCCAGCCGAGCTCCAACCTTCTGGTCCCTCGTCCAGCCGAGCTCCAACCTTCTGGTCCCTCGTCCAGCCGAGCTCCAACCTTCTGGTCCCTCCTCCAGCCGAGCTCCAACCTTCTGGTCCCTCATCGGGCGGAGCTCCAACCTTCTGGTCCCTCGTCCAGCCGAGCTCCAACCTTCTGGTTCCTCGTCCAGCCGAGCTCCAACCTTCTGGTCCCTCGTCCAGCCGAGCTCCAACCTTCTGGTCCCTCGTCCAGTCGAGCTCCAACCTTCTGGTCCCTCGTCCAGCCGAGCTCCAACCTTCTGGTCCCTCGTCCAGCCGAGCTCCAACCTTCTGGTCCCTCCTCCAGCCGAGCTCCAACCTTCTGGTCCCTCCTCCAGCCGAGCTCCAACCTTCTGGTCCCTCATCGGGCGGAGCTCCAACCTTCTGGTCCCTCGTCCAGCCGAGCTCCAACCTTCTGGTTCCTCGTCCAGCCGAGCTCCAACCTTCTGGTCCCTCGTCCAGCCGAGCTCCAACCTTCTGGTCCCTCGTCCAGTCGAGCTCCAACCTTCTGGTCCCTCGTCCAGCCGAGCTCCAACCTTCTGGTCCCTCGTCCAGCCGAGCTCCAACCTTCTGGTCCCTCGTCCAGCCGAGCTCCAACCTTCTGGTCCCTCCTCCAGCCGAGCTCCAACCTTCTGGTCCCTCATCGGGCGGAGCTCCAACCTTCTGGTCCCTCGTCCAGCCGAGCTCCAACCTTCTGGTTCCTCGTCCAGCCGAGCTCCAACCTTCTGGTCCCTCGTCCAGCCGAGCTCCAACCTTCTGGTCCCTCGTCCAGTCGAGCTCCAACCTTCTGGTCCCTCGTCCAGCCGAGCTCCAACCTTCTGGTCCCTCGTCCAGCCGAGCTCCAACCTTCTGGTCCCTCATCCAGCCGAGCTCCAACCTTCTGGTCCCTCATCCAGCCGAGCTCCAACCTTCTGGTCCCTCATCCAGCCGAGCTCCAACCTTCTGGTCCCTCATCCAGCCGAGCTCCAACCTTCTGGTCCCTCATCCAGCCGAGCTCCAACCTTCTGGTCCCTCATCTTGCAGAGTTCTGTCTGGTTCTGCTCTTCCTTAAATAAACTGGCATCCGGGTTCTACTTCACCACCTTCATCATGACACAAACATCTTTAAACATGTTAGAAAATCATATTTCTTTTTAAATCAGAGCTTTTTTGTTTGGATGCAGGTTTTTTTTTTAACTTATGAAGTTAAAACTCTTTGAGAAGAAAATAAACGCAACATGCTTAAAATACAAATAACTGGTTTATTTCAGGACATTTTGACTTAATAATATTATCAGAAAAACATTCAGAGTATTAAAAAAAATGGCTGCAAAACTTTAATTTTTATCAAGCTGTGTAAAAATACATTGACAGATGTTCGTGGTGTCCACCCACAAACATCCCCACTGAGGATGGACGCTCCACGTTTCCATGGAAACCGCTTCAGTCATTTTTTAGAGACCTGGGTGGTCTTCAGAAAAGATATTTTAAGAACATGACGGTCTGATCGACTTCGAAAAAAAATCGGCTTCCTGTTTGAAAAATACATGTTTTATTATGGCTTTAAACAAAAAAAATTAACAAACATTTTTTTTTCTGTTTGTTGGCAAACAAAAAATGTTTAGCTGCCGACAGACGAGGAGCCTCTTTTATTAAGAACTGTTCATCTTTGGCTGAACGGCTTTTCTTTCAGCACTACGACGGTGTTTACAAACTCTAAGTTTATAAAACCCACCGTAACGCTCGGTCCGTTTAATCCCTCATTCGCCCACAAGTGATCTAAAGACAACTTTGAACAGGCTTCTAAGTCGACTTCAGCACAGTGCAGTCAATGTATTGATCGAGACGTTTCGACTTCCATCCGAGAATCATTTTCAATCTTTCAAAAATGAAGTTGAACGCATCGTCCAGAAGAAAACTACGAAACTTTTCTACATCGTAACTCTCCTTACGCAACGTAAGCTGCAACAAATCTCAGGTTTAAACTAACTTAATCTCCATTCCACCCAATCACGCCTCTAAACTCTGTATGTGGATCATGCATATGTAATGATATTATAATGAGCAGGTGGAACCTGAAAACGCTCATTAATAATGCTGAGGTTTTGCCAGCGTGCAGTCGTGGTGAATTAAAAAAAAAATTAAAGCAGTGATAAAGAGAGCTGCACATCTGGAATCCAAGTCAGCCACTTGAGCCGGTCCAAGTAGTTCCCTCATTGATGTTCTAATAAAATACTTATTGTTATCATTCCACGTCCCAAGAACTAGGTCTTGTTCATGAGTCGGGGGAGAAGGATGGTGTAAGAGATCGACGGTCGGATCGATGCAGCGTCTGCAATAATCAGAACACTGTATCGATCCATTGTGGTGAAAAAAGAGCTGAGATAAAAACTCTCAATTTCCAAAGCTCTCAATTTACCAGTTAATCTTCATTCCTACCCTCACCATGGTAACCAGGATCTACGTTCTTATCCTCACCATGGTAACCAGGATCTACGTTCCTACCCTCACCACGGTAACCAGGATCTACGTTCCTACCCTCACCATGGTAACCAGGATCTACGTTCCTACCCTCACCACGGTAACCAGGATCTACGTTCCTACCCTCACCATGGTAACCAGGATCTACGTTCCTACCCTCACCATGGTAACCAGGATCTACGTTCCTACCCTCACCACGGTAACCAGGATCTACGTTCCGACCTTCACCACGGTAACCAGGATCTACGTTCCTACCCTCACCGTGGTAACCAGGATCTACGTTCCTACCCTCACCATGGTAACCAGGATCTACGATCCTACCTTCACCATGGTAACCAGGATCTACGTTCCTACCCTCACCGTGGTAACCAGGATCTACGTTCCTACCCTCACCGTGGTAACCAGGATCTACGTTCCTACCCTCACCGTGGTAACCAGGATCTACGTTCCTACCCTCACCATGGTAACCAGGATCTACGTTCCTACCCTCACCATGGTAACCAGGATATATGTTCCTACCCTCACCATAGTAACGCGGTGACCCGAGCCCAGATAAGCAGGAAATGACAGAACAGGATCATTGTAATTATTAATTATCTTTAGGTGTAATATGTGAGATAGCAGTGGCTGTTCTAACATTAACGATGTGTCTTAATTAACAATCTTTTCTCATGTACGGTCCTACTCTGACTTATGTGTGCGTTCTAATTATTTCCTCACTGCTTTAACTGCTTCATTTCACTGTCCTCAGTTCAGCAGCTTATGGCTTTGCTTAGACCCCGGTCACACCGCTCAAACTTTGCTGAAGTGTTCCTGGAGCGGTGACGTAACCGTTCTTCACCGTTTAAGTTGGCTCCCATTGAAGCAACGCCCCTCACGCTCGTCCACCACTGAGGTTTCTCAAGGAGCCCTCCTACCGCTCCCAAAGTTTTGAGATAAAGCGGTGAAGAGCAGTCAATGTGTCGCTCTTGAAAAATTTACCCCCATTTCGGTAAGACGCCTGTTCCTGTAAGCTTGGGTCTGCTTGGTCTTGAATATTAGACCACTGCTCCTTCACCAGCGTTGCACTGGTTATGACTAAACTTCGGTGAAGCGGTTAGAAGCGTTTCACAAGTGGACGCGGCGTTGCTGGAACTTTGGTTTGGTGTTGTTAGAGAGGTGTCGGAGCGGGGTTGGTATTTGGTTACAAATACAGAGCGAAACGGACCAGGAACCCATTTAAAATTTACCCAAAAATGACTGTAAAACTGTATCTTTATGAATACTGAAAGACTCGCTATGATTGGTTCACTAGTCCAGCAGACGAATCAGAACCTCCTCTGATTGGATGGTTCCCCATGACATCATCTGTGTGATGGTCACAGAAGTGGTAGAGGGCCTCGTTAAGGCGTGCACACATGAACTCTGTAAAGGTGGAGGGACCTGGCTGATCAACGGTACCATCTTTCTCCACACAGCGGGCACCATAGATGGTGAGCACTCATTAAGACCCAAGCAGACTCTGCCATGGTATACTATGGAAAGCCATCGTGGTAAATATGCCACTAATAACCCGCCAAGCCAAAGTAGACACGCGCAGAACTTCGATAAATCAACGGTGGTTTCAGCGGTGCCCGCTAAGCCTACGCGCGTGCTTTTTATTTTTACTTTCCATTTTGTGAGCGATGACAAACGGTGTCAAAATTTGGCACCTCTCTCGACCGTTCAAAAACTGCTCCAGCAAAGTCCGGGCGGTGTGACCTCTGAGGGGTCCACGTCTTTAGAGATGCTCTGTGTGTGTAGACTTGATAAAGGAGGCTCCAGGAGACAGACTGACACACAGTTCATTGTCTGTCTGTCTGTCAGAGGCTCAGTGATCAGGCTGGTCCTGCAGATCTCGGTCCATCAGCAGAACTGATCCTCTTACAATCCTTGGACGGCTCATTTCTCCTCATTTGGAGATTAATGCTCGAAAATGATAAAACAAGGGTTCCAGATCCAGACTGAATTTGACCAGTGGTGACCGGTTCTTCAACTGCTTCTTCTAGCAGCCCAGAGGGTCTTCGTCCCGGATCAGTCTGGTGAATACTGGTCCTGAATCCGGGTTACATCTGTGTGAAGCAGGGTCCGGCCAGCGAGGGGACGAGGAATCCTGCGTTGGTTCCATGATGCTTGTTATTCTGTGAAGCAGAAAGACAAGAACCAGGTCACTCATCGTCCAAACCTGGGACCCTGTTGTTAAACCTTTGGAACAGGGGTGCCCAACCAGTCGATCATGGTCTACTAGTAGCCCGTGGACGGATGCCAATGCGACCGCTGGGTGTCAGTCAGTCACCTTCTTAACCGTCTATCTCTCTTCTCACTTCACACAGAAAGGCAAGTCTTCCGAGCCTCGTCCCCACCCACCACCTTCTCGCTGTGAGACCACTGTGAGGCCACTGTGGTACCCACCGTGGTACCCACCGTGGTACCCACCATGGTACCCACTGTGAGGCCACCGTGGTACCCACCGTGAGGCCCCGGTGGTACCCACCATGGTACCCACCGTGAGGCCACCGTGGTACCCACCATGGTACCCACCGTGGTACCCACCGTGAGGCCACCGTGGTACCCACCGTGAGGCCACCGTGGTACCCACCGTGGTACCCACCGTGAGGCCATCGTGGTACCCACCGTGGTACCCACCGTGAGGCCCCGGTGGTACCCACCATGGTACCCACCGTGAGGCCACCGTGGTACCCACCGTGCCACTGGGCAGGATATTTGCTAAAATAGTGAATATTCAGACCCTTTGGAAACTTTTTTTAAAAAAAGGACAATCTGGCATCTTTTTATTGTGTTATTGGAATTTTTGGACTCTGTGACGTGAAAGCACATTGTTAAGTCTGTTCTCAATGTACAGCGCCTGCTGCTGCTGTGGCCCCTCTGCGTGTGTGCGGAATTTGTCTGTGTGTATTTGAGATTGCGTGTCCGTGTGTGTGTGTGTGTGTGTGTGTGTGTGTGTGTGTGTGTGTGTGTGTGTGTGAGAAAGAGCCATAGAGATCAAGAGAGTAAATTAGAGAGATGGACAGGGAGAGAAATTTGTTTGTGTGTGTGTTTGAGAGGATGTGTGTGTGTGTGTGTGTGTGTGATGTCTAATGATTGTGTAACAACAACAAAACATGCTGTGAGGTTAGTTTTATTGCAGGCTGGAAACAATCTGTGTGTGTTTGTCATGATGACACTGGACTGGTAGATCTGTGTGTGTGTGTGTGTGTGTGTGTGTGTGTGTGTGTGTGTGTGTGTGTGTGTGTGTGTGTGTGTGTGTGTGTGTGTGTGTGTGTGTGTGTGTGTGGACTGGTAGATCTGTGTGTGTGTGTGTGTGTTTTGACCTGCGTCTGGTTTGACCTGCGTCTGGTTTGACCTGCGTCTGGTTTGACCAGCGTCTGGTTTTACCTGCATCTGGCCGTTGAAGTTAAGCAGTCCGTTGGTCCTCAGTCCAGCAGACACGGGGCAGGTTAACGCTTCAGGATCCAGACCTGGGACCGGATCTTGGTACAAGAAGGAGGAAGTTCTGGGTGGTTCAGATCCTGGCACCTGCATGCCTAGCATGCAGTCCTGCTGATTGAGCTCCACAGTCCTGCTGATTGAGCTCCACAGTCCTGCTGAGATCCATCTGGAACCTGGGACAGTCTGGGACCTGGTGTCTGTGGGGGTGTACTGGGTATCCTGGCTGGTTCCTGTGGGTGGGCATGAAGGGGAACCCCGGACCGGTCAGTCCTCCTGCCACCTCCGTGTAGAGAGGAAACGGAGGGTTGCTGTACGCTCCGTTCTGCAGCTGGTTGTCATGACGACAGCTGGACAGGTTGTAGGTTCCAGCGTCGCCGTTGTGCAGCTTGGTTAGAGGCGGGGGCGTGGCTTCCAGCTCGGATTGGAGCCATCGCTCCTTCCCAAGCTGTTCCTCCACGTAGGCCAGGATGTCCTCCTCCCCCAGCCCGCTTAACCTCTGCACCTCTTGGATCTCTTCCTCCCACGACTCCTCCAGACTCTGCATCCCCAGGATGTCCTCCCCCAGCTCCCCCAGCTTCTGCAGCGCTCTCTCCCAACTTTCCAGTTCCTCAGCATCACCCAGGAAGTCCTGCAGGGTGTCCACCATTTTCCGGTTCGGAGGCGCGTCCCTGGGAACGCTGACGGTGGCGTGCGTGTCCTCAAACGCCACATCGGCCAGCGAGCTGAGCGTCCCGCCCTGCTCGCAGTAGATGGACTGGTCCTGGCTGAGCAGCGACCCCAGGATGGAGCTGCAGCTCACCGTGTTGTCGTCCACCTTCCTTTGCTTGGGGGAGGGGGGCTGGATGCTCGGCAGCGTGTCGTACAGCACCGCCTCTCCGGTAGCGAAATGAAACGGCAGCTGGAGCCGGCGAAGTCGCAGCTGCTCCTCCCCTTCCTCCTTCCTGCAGGGACAGGCCAATCAGATTCATCCTCAGAAGAACGGACGCCCCAAAAAGACTTACGTTAACGCTCGCTGGCGAGCTACGATGAAGTCTGGCCTCCCGCCTTTAAAGACAAGCCGGGCGTTGGACTGGACCCACACCCACTTCCCACTCTTCGTCAGCAGCCGGAAGATGATGAAACCAGTATCCCCAGTTTTCATCACTAGTGGGGAACAAACAAACAAAAAAAACAAAACAAAACAGGACGTTAAAAACACTCAAAGAAAACACATTGAATGAGTTCATTTACAACAGATGACTGAGCCACCCCGCCTGGCTTCTCTTGACCCAGAGGAGCAACAGCTCTACTCCGAGCTCCTCCCGGATGATCTAAAAAAAAACAAGATCACAGACACAAGCGGCTGAAATGAGCTTCCATCGCAGGGTGGCTTGGCTCTCACTCAGAGAGCTCTGCCATCCGGTGCTTCTCAAACACCTCGCTGGTGAGGCCTTCCGTCCCATCAGGACGTGACCCAGAAACAGACTCCGCCCCAGATTGCGTGTTTTCGGTGTGTAACAGACGACGGTTCCAGCAGCTGGTGTTACTGGTGTTACTGGTTGAGGGTGTGAAGGAGGGTGAGGTTCGAGCAGCTGGTGTTACTGGTGTTACTGGTTGAGGGTGTGAAGGAGGGTGAGGTTCGAGCAGCTGGTGTTACTGGTTGAGGGTGTGAAGGAGGGTGAGGTTCGAGCAGCTGGTGTTACTGGTTGAGGGTGTGAAGGAGGGTGAGGTTCCAGCAGCTGGTGTTACTGGTTGAGGGTGTGAAGGAGGGTGAGGTTCCAGCAGCTGGTGTTACTGGTGGAGGGTGTGAAGGAGGGTGAGGTTCCAGCAGCTGGTGTTACTGGTGTTACTGGTGGAGGGTGTGAAGGAGGGTGAGGTTCCAGCAGCTGGTGTTACTGGTGTTACTGGTGGAGGGTGTGAAGGAGGGTGAGGTTCCAGCAGCTGGTGTTACTGGTGTTACTGGTGGAGGGTGTGAAGGAGGGTGAGGTTCGAGCAGCTGGTGTTACTGGTGTTACTGGTGGAGGGTGTGAAGGAGGGTGAGGTTCCAGCAGCTGGTGTTACTGGTGGAGGGTGTGAAGGAGGGTGAGGTTCCAGCAGCTGGTGTTACTGGTGTTACTGGTGGAGGGTGTGAAGGAGGGTGAGGTTCCAGCAGCTGGTGTTACTGGTGTTACTGGTGGAGGGTGTGAAGGAGGGTGAGGTTCCAGCAGCTGGTGTTACTGGTGGAGGGTGTGAAGGAGGGTGAGGTTCCAGCAGCTGGTGTTACTGGTTGAGGGTGTGAAGGAGGGTGAGGTTCCAGCAGCTGGTGTTACTGGTGGAGGGTGTGAAGGAGGGTGAGGTTCCAGCAGCTGGTGTTACTGGTGGAGGGTGTGAAGGAGGGTGAGGTTCCAGCAGCTGGTGTTACTGGTGTTACTGGTGGAGGGTGTGAAGGAGGGTGAGGTTCCAGCAGCTGGTGTTACTGGTGGAGGGTGTGAAGGAGGGTGAGGTTCCAGCAGCTGGTGTTACTGGTGTTACTGGTGGAGGGTGTGAAGGAGGGTGAGGTTCCAGCAGCTGGTGTTACTGGTGGAGGGTGTGAAGGAGGGTGAGGTTCCAGCAGCTGGTGTTACTGGTGTTACTGGTGGAGGGTGTGAAGGAGGGTGAGGTTCCAGCAGCTGGTGTTACTGGTGGAGGGTGTGAAGGAGGGTGAGGTTCCAGCAGCTGGTGTTACTGGTGTTACTGGTGGAGGGTGTGAAGGAGGGTGAGGTTCCAGCAGCTGGTGTTACTGGTGTTACTGGTGGAGGGTGTGAAGGAGGGTGAACGTACTTTTCAGGTGGCTGTCAGCGCAGTACATCATGTCTGCAGCGTGGACGAAGCTGTAACCAGAACCCTTCATACAGATCTCCATCTCACTGTAGCCCAGCACCACCTTCCCCCTGCAGACACAAACACGTCTCCATGGTAACCAGGATCTCCTCACAGGGGAGCAGTCCCCCATCCCGAACCGGCTACCCGGCCCACCTGCTGTCGATGCCCAGCGGCGTGAAATCCAGCTTGTGTTTGGTTTGGAAAATGAGGGTCTTGGTACGAATCTCCACGATGGAGGGCGTCTGCAGCGGCGTGGCGATGGCGAACAAAGCCAGCTGCACCGACGTCCCGTCCTGCGACCTCCCACCCTGACCATGGAGGAACTTCAGACGGCCGCGGAAGTTCAGGGCCTGAAGAGGAACAGGAGAGACATGAGTGGAAGGTCACAGGGTTAAAGGTTAAAGGTTAAAGGTTACCAGGAAGCCTGAAGAGTTGTCCAGCAGGCATCGGAAACGGCAGCAGAAGTTTCTCTCCAGGAAGGAGGAGTTCTCTGGAGGGATGGTCTGGGGGTTGTAGTTCATGAAGCTGCTGCTTGGCTCCGCTGAGGGAGGACGAGAGAGGAACGTTAGACGTAATGCTAGCACATGGTTTCACCCTCTCGTCTGCCAGCCAGGCGGGATGGGCTCCGGTACACGAGGTGGTACCCCTACCGGGACTCCCAGAGTCTTCTGAATCTGGATTGAGGAAAAGGTGAAGCTGCCGTCTGAAGAAAGCTCGGTCGTCCGTGTGAATCAGCTCAAACACACTCTGATGAACGATGTCGGACTGAGAGAGAAGGAAACGGGGTTCACCAGAGAACCGAATCGTTCATCAGATTGAAGGGGGTGACCGCTCATACCTGATGGAAGCCCAGGAAGTCCTGGATGGTGGGCGACGTGTAGAAAACCTGGCCTTCAGCAGTCACCACCAACACAAAGCCGTTCAGAGCCTGAGGAGCAAAGACAGATTATTTCCTGCAGCCGGACCGGAAACCCGGTGCTCCCCTCAGGAACACACCTAGTGAACCACAGACTCTGCTCTGTGGGTACACGGAGCAGACATGGATTCTCAGTCTGTGGGATCGATGCCAACATGGACCGTAGAGCACGTTCAGCTACAAAACTACAAACATGGCGGTCGAACGTTTGTTTTCATGTCACGCCATCAACTCTGTTCTCTGATTGGGTGGGACGTTTTCCCATCGCTGTAACCATAAGATAACACCTGCAAACCCTGACCTAGTTCTTATAGTAAGATGAGGTGGAGGGGAGGCACTAGGTGGTGCCCGCCTGGCAAAGTGCTGAGTCCAGTTCCTTCCAGTACGTTCAAATTAATTTCTAATCCCAATTTAGTTTATACTGGATGACTGATCAGAACTCACCTGAAGGAGCAGCTCCCCCTCTGAAAAACTGACGCCATCGATGGAGGTCACCGTGGGAGATGGGAAAGTCTGTGGTGCCAAGGTGGATTCAGGTGGAACACCAGAGATCTGGTTGAGTTTAGAGTTCCTGCTGGAAACGTTCTGATCTGCCTTCAATGTGGCTGCAGATTAACGGACAAGAACATAGATTCATCCAATCAGAACACTCGTAGAAAACAGGAAACAACCGGAAGACTTTTCAGTAAAAGTTTCCTTCACTGAGTGTGTGCAGATCCACATGGATCTACGTTCCTGCCCTCACCATGGTAACCAGGATCTACATTCCTACTCTCACCATGGTAACCAGGATCTACGTTCCTACCCTCACCATGGTAACCAGGATCTACGTTCCTACCCTCACCATGGTAACCAGGATCTATGTTCCTACCCTCACCATGGTAACCAGGATCTACGTTCCTACCCTCACCACGGTAACCAGGATCTACGTTCCTACCCTCACCATGGTAACCAGGATCTACGTTCCTACCCTCACCATGGTAACCAGGATCTACGTTCCCACCCTCACCATGGTAACCAGGATCTACATCCTACCCTCACCATGGTAACCAGGATCTACGTTCCTACCCTCACCGTGGTAACCAGGATCTACGTTCCTACCCTCACCATGGTAACCAGGATCTACGTTCCTACCCTCATCATGGTAACCAGGATCTATGTTCCTACCCTCACCATGGTAACCAGGATCTACGTTCCTACCCTCACCATGGTAACCAGGATCTATGTTCCTACCCTCACCATGGTAACCAGGATCTATGTTCCTACCCTCACCATGGTAACCAGGATCTACGTTCCTACCCTCACCATGGTAACCAGGATCTATGTTCCTACCCTCACCATGGTAACCAGGATCTATGTTCCTACCCTCACCATGGTAACCAGGATCTATGTTCCTACCCTCACCATGGTAACCAGGATCTACGTTCCTACCCTCACCATGGTAACCAGGATTTATGTTCCTACCCTCACCATGGTAACCAGGATCTACGTTCCTACCCTCACCACGGTAACCAGGATATACGTTCCTACCCTCACCACGGTAACCAGGATCTACGTTCCTACCCTCACCACGGTAACCAGGATCTACGTTCCTACCCTAACCATGGTAACCATTATCTACGTTCCTACCCTCACCATGGTAACCAGGATCTATGTTCCTACCCTCACCATGGTAACCAGGATCTACGTTCCTAACCTCACCATGGTAACCGGGATCTACGTTCCTAACCTCACCATGGTAACCAGGATCTACGTTCCTACCCTCACCATGGTAACCAGGATCTACGTTCCTACCCTCACCGTGGTAACCAGGATCTACGTTCCTAACCTCACCATGGTAACCAGGATCTATGTTCCTACCCTCACCATGGTAACCAGGATCTACGTTCCTACCCTCACCATGGTAACCAGGATTCATGTTCCTACCCTCACCATGGTAACCAGGATTCATGTTCCTACCCTCACCATGGTAACCAGGATCTACGTTCCTACCCTCACCATGGTAACCAGTATCTACGTTCCTACCCTCACCATGGTAACCAGGATCTACGTTTCTACCCTCACTATGGTAACCAGTATCTACGTTCCTACCCTCACCATGGTAACCAGGATCTACGTTCCTACCCTCACCATGGTAACCAGGATCTACGTTCCTAACCTCACCATGGTAACCAGGATCTACGTTCCTACCCTCACCATGGTAACGAGGATCTACGTTCCTACCCTCACCGTGGTAACCAGGATCTACGTTCCTACCCTCACCATGGTAACCAGGATCTACGTTCCTAACCTCACCATGGTAACCAGGATCTACGTTCCTACCCTCACCATGGTAACGAGGATCTACGTTCCTACCCTCACCGTGGTAACCAGGATCAACGTTCCTAACCTCACCATGGTAACCAGGATCTACGTTCCTAACCTCACCATGGTAACCAGGATCTACGTTCTTACTCTAACTCTGGTGACTGAAAGAACGAGATAATGAATCCAAGCGTCTGAGATGATCTTCCTCTGCAGGGGGGCTGGACTCTCACTTAGAGATAGAGGGAGGAGCTCTGCCATCTGGGAGGAGCTCGGAGTAGAGCAGTTGCCACTCTGAGTCGAGAGAATCCAGATGAGGTGGTTAGGATGCCTCCCAAACGCCTCACTAGTGAGGTTTTCCGTCCCACTCAGAGGAGACCCAGAAACAGACCCTGGACCTGCTGGAGAGACTATGTCTCACAGCTGGACAGGGAACACCTCAGGATCCTCCTGGGTGAGCTGGAGGATGCAGCCGGGGTGAGAGAAGCCTGGGTTCCCCGTCTGAGGCTGTTACCCCTGCGACCCGCCTTCGGATAAGTGAAAGACGATAAAATAAAATAAAACACACACAAAAAATGCTTTAAAAATGTCCTTTTTTTTTCAAACAAAGACTTCGAGTTAAAAAAAAAAACAGGAAGTGTGTTTTATGTTTCAATTCTCTGTAAAGGAAATAAAGTGTGAAAAATGAGCTCACACACTCACACTGCACTCTGGTGCACTCTGGTACACTCACACTGCACTCTGGTGCACTCTGGTGCACTCTGGTGCACTCTGGTACACTCACACTGCACTCTGGTGCACTCTGGTGCACGCTGTTTGCGTGTGAACTTGAGGAAAACAGGAAGGAAGCAGGAAGCTGGTACATATCGTCCCATCAGGATCCTGGTTTTACTGGTTTTACTGGTTTGGGATTAGCAGGTTTATATAGAGCAGACGGAGGAGGTGCCAACAGGAACACACACACACACACACACACACACTGAGGGGAGGTTATTTTTAACTGGGATGGTGTCAGACCCACCATGGAAGAATCTCTTGGCCCTGAGGAAGGCCACGCTGAGCCTCAGCACGGACAGCTTGTCCAGGCGGGACCGGACCTCCTCACTGAACGGTAACAGACTGCTGAGCTGGTCCAGCTCACCGTTCAGACGGTCCCGGTGACGTTTGGACGGGTTGGACCGCGCTCCCTCAGGAGGGGGGGCTCTGGGCCTGCAAAAACACAGAGGATGTCATGTTTACTTATGAGGCCGGATTTCTGGGGCTTCTTTTAGAAAACGAGTGAACACACACTTCTTAGTAAACCACGGGATTTATGAAAGTGTGTGTGTGTGTGTGTGTGAGTGTGTGTGTGTGTGTGTGAGAGTGTGTGTGTGTGAGTGTGTGTGTGTGTGTGTGTGTGTGTGTGAGTGTGTGTGTGTGTGTGTGTTTGTGTGTGTGTGTGTGTGTGTACAGTTGTGTAACTTGCTTCCTGGCCTGTCCGATGTTACAACCAGCAGGATGTAGGACCTTTTTTTTTTAAAACCGGATTTCTCATTTTTTAATCACTTTTTTTTTTCTCGTCTTAAACTGAAATAAACGATAACAAAAAAGTTTGAAACAGTTTTAAACTTTGTTCTTTTTAATTTTAAGATTATTTTTTAAACTGAAGCTCAAAACGACATCCGTCTAAATGAAGCAAAGCACCAGTAAACCCAATAAGACGTTCCATCTGCACAGACCCCCGGAACCCCCTGGAAGACAGTCAATAAATCAATCTATTTTAATTTATTACCATTTATTGCAAAAAAGTTGACACACACAAAATACACAAAAAAAAAAACACAAAATACACACACACACACACACACACACACACACACGATCAATCAATCTAACATTTTTGGAGGGTGGGAGAACCCCCCCCACACACACACATAGAGAACATGCAAACTCTACACAGAAAGACCAGTGTTTTAAACCCTGTCCCCTCCAGGACCAGAGGGTTTAATTAAACCCTGCTCATTATCTTTTAACGATGTTAATGAGACCTGAGCAGCAGCCAAACGACCTGTTACAGACACAGAGCAAAGAACAAGCTAATGATGCTAATGAGGCTAATTAAGCTAGTTAAGGTAAAGATGATAATTAAGATAATGAAGTGAATAAAAATACTTTATTATTCCCCAAAGGGGAAGGTGATCAATGGAATAAAGCTAATGATGCTAATGAAGCTAATGATGCTAATGAAGCTAATGATGCTAATAAAGCTAGTGAAGCTGATGATGCTAATAAAGCTAATGAAGCTAATGATGCTAATGAAGCTAATGATGCTAACAAAGCTAGTGAAGCTAATGATGCTAATGAAGCTAATGAAGCAGGGTCTCACTGATCACCCCAAACTGAAGCTTTTTTAATGTTTTAAATGCTTTTTGGATGTTTTCATGTGTATTTTGATGTGTTTGTATTTTGTGGATGGTTTTTTGTGTGTATCTTGTGTGTGTTTTGTGCATATCAACTTTTTTACATTAAATGGTCAGTCAGTCAGTCATCTTCTCATCCGTCAGTCCCTTTTGAGGTTGCGGGGGGTGCCGGAGCCCATCCCGGCTAATTTAAGGCGAAGGGCAGGGTACACCCCAAACAGGTTGCCAGTCTGTCGCGGGACATTAAATGGTAATAAATTAAAATAGATTGATTTATTGACTGGTTAGAAAGCTGGGACCACCGTTTCCAAGGTTACCGATGATGATGCACTGGGGCACGGGTTTAAAATGATCACCATGACGACCCTGAACCTGCCACAGTGACCCTAAACCTTAACCATCAGGTCATACGGTTTCTCTTTGTTTTAAAACGAGAAAAATTAAGTTTTAGCAAAAACAATTTACATCATGCTAAAGACACAAAAAAAAAATAGTTTTTGCCCAAAGTTTCTGCTGATGAAACAGTTTTTAAGAACTTAGAAAGAGAGAGAGAGAGGCCTGAGAGACGCTGAAGTCTCCACAATGACCCTGAATCCATTCCAAAGCAGTGACCCCACCCCTCTCGTTTGTTTACTCCACTTTTATTATATTGACAAAGATTTTTTAATCTAATGAAATAGTTTTTAATCTAATCCGAGTCATGGCCGCTCGTCCACTCAGACACACAGTCAGAGGAGAGGGTCAGTCACTGTCTATTCCTCACAGGGTTGCAAGGGTGCCGGAGCCCATGCTGGCTGATTTGAGGTGAGGGTCAGGGTGCACCCAAATAGGTCGCCAGTCTGTCGCAGGGACACACGCATACAACCATACACACACACACTCATTCCTAGGGGCAATCATGTAGTGACCAATCAACCTAGCATGCATGTTTTTGGAGGAAACCAAAGAAAACCTACACATCCACGAGGAGAACATGCAAACTCCACATAGAAAGACCAGTGTTCCAAGCCTGGTCCCCACTCAGGACTCAAACCCACGACCTTCTTGCTGTTGGGCCACTGTGCTACCCACTGTGCCGCCCAAGGAGAGTCATATTTATAAATTCAGAACCAAGTTTCTGGAACACACTTCTTCTTCTTCTTCCATCATTTTCCTTCAGGGGTCAGTTTCTTCCATCTAACCCTATCTCCTGCATCCTCTTCAGTCACACCAACTATCTTCATGTCTTCCTTCACTGTATCCATGAACCTCCTCTTTGGTCTTCCTCTAGTCCTCTTTCCTGGTGGTTCCAAACCCAGCATCCTTCTTCTGATGTACTCTCTCTCTCTCCTCTGTACATGTCCAAACCATCTCAGTCTGACCTCTCTGACTTTAAAACCTCTAACATGTGCTGTTCCTCTGATCCTGTCCATCCTGGTCACTCCCAGAGAGATCCTCAGCATCTTCATCTCTGATACAAACATCTCTGTTTCCTGTCTTTTCCTCAGTGACACTGTCTCTAGACCAATCAGCATGGCCGCTCTCACCACACTGTCTCTAGACCAATCAGCATGGCCGCTCTCACCACACTGTCTCTAGACCAATCAGCACGGCCGCTCTCACCACACTGTCTCTAGACCAATCAGCATGGCCGCTCTCACCACACTGTTTCTAGACCAATCAGCATGGCCGCTCTCACCACACTGTCTCTAGACTAATCAGCATGGCCGCTCTCACCACACTGTCTCTAGACCAATCAGCATGGCCGCTCTCACCACACTGTCTCTAGACCAATCAGCATGGCCGCTCTCACCACACTGTCTCTAGACCAATCAGCACGGCCGCTCTCACCACACTGTCTCTAGACCAATCAGCATGGCCGCTCTCACCACACTGTTTCTAGACCAATCAGCATGGCCGCTCTCACCACACTGTCTCTAGACTAATCAGCATGGCCGCTCTCACCACACCGTCTCTAGACCAATCAGCATGGCCGCTCTCACCCCGGCACTGGAAATACTTTGTACTTGGTGCATCGGCCCAACGCATGGGGACGGGACACCCCGGTTTCACTGGAGACTTTCCAGCCCCTACAAACCTGTTAGGTACAGAATAAGCGGTTTAGAAGACGAAACAACTTTAAACCAAATTAAAATGATTGATGTAAAGAAAGTTAAGTTTATAGTTTAACAGATTTTTTTTTTCAAAATAAAAGGTTTGGTTTTATCAGAATAGTTTGTTTTTTACTTGTTTTTACACCAAAAAAGTATCAATAAGAACATCAATAAGAGTCCTATTGATGGTATCAATAACAACCCCTACTCCACAGTGACCCTGAATTCACCCTAAACTGACCCTGACCTCTCACAGTGACCCTGAACTCATCCTAAAGTCACCGTGACCTCTCGGTAAGGAGACCCCGGCCAGCACTCTGGTGGTTTCCAAGCATTCAGACTTACATAATGTTTGCGTGAGAGAGAAGCATGAGAGGAGCAAGGGGGGCAGGACCCCCCCTTCCCGTCCAAAAAGAAAAACACATAGAGGAAGAAGAGAGAGCGAGCGAGAGAGAGCAGAGTCTCAGATTACGCCACACTCCCTCCGCCCTGCAGGGAAGATTGCGTGAGAGCGTTCTGGCTGCACGCCCTCATTATGATTCATGCAGGTAGAACCAGACACACACTTCCACTGTGGAACCAGCCTTCTACACACACACACACACACACACACTTTTTACAAAAAACAGAGGAACTAACGTGAAAACGTCAAACATTATTTTTATGTTAAATTTGTGCTTAAAGTGAGAAATAATGTAAAAAATGTGGAAAACACACTTTTTAAAGGGCTGCATGGTTTGGGTTTGAGTCCTAGAGTGGGAGTGAGACTTAAAACACTGGTCTTTCTGTGTGTAGTTTGCATGTTCTCCATGTGTATGTGTGGGTTTTCCTCTGGTTTCCTCCAAAAACATACATGTTTGGTTGATTTGTCGCTACGAATTCCCTACAAATGAGTGTGTGTGTGTGTGTGTGTGTGTGTGTGTATGGTTGTCTGTGTGTGACCCTGCAACAGACTTGTTCGGGGTGTACCCTGCCTCTCGACTGAAATCAGCACCCCCTGTGTCTCCATGAAGGATAAACACTTCACAAGATGAAACAAACGTTGCTGCTAAAAACCAGATCAGTTAGTTTGAAAAGTCCAGAGAAAGAAGAACCTGTTTGAGCTGCTGCTGCACACCTGTCCATCCCATAATACAACACCTCAGATACTATCATGGGGCCAGTTTGGATCAGCAACATGACAAACAGACAGACAGACAGACAGACGGGAGGGAGGGATGAATATCAGTTGTAACCATAGAAACAGTGGTCCCAGTTCCTCCTGTGTATCCCTGGATGTGTAGGATCAGTGAGACCCCAGCAGGGTCACACACTGAGACCCTCGTCCAGTCTCTCTTTGTCATATCAGTGTCTTACTGACAGACAGGTCACGTCTTCTGAATCCCAGTGAATGTTAAGTTTTAGAATGAAAGCAAACAGCAGACTTACACTTTCTGGACGGGCTTCTTTCTCTTCTTCACAGCGTACATCCTGCAGGTCTGGACCTGTCCCTCCGGATCAGAGTCTGGATCAGAACACGAGAACCGAAGGGTCGGACTAGAAGCACAGAGGGAGCGTCTGGATGTTCTGAGCAGTCCTGTTTCCTGATCAGTCTGACAGGAACTTTAAAAGAGAGAGAGAACACAGAGAGATTTAAGGTGGAGCAGATGTGGGTCAAAAACAACCAGCAGAGTACAGAAAAACACACCAGAAATACTGGTCTACTTTAAAAAGTTTGGAACTAGTTTTAGATCTAAAACACACACACACACACACACACACACACACACATACACACACACACACACACACACACACACACACACACACACACACACACACACATACACAAACACACACACACACACACACTCATATACAGTCCGGCTCATCGTTGGCACCCCGTCTTGTTTTGCATAACTGAGTGAAAGTCTTCAAAAATAAATGGAAATTCACCAAATTTCTGTCAGCAGATGTTTTTTTATTGGAAATTAAAGTAATTTAACAAAGACTATTGTTTTTTTTAACAGAAGAATTTTAATTAAAAAGGAAAAAAACTGAAAACAAGCACGTGCACTAATATTGGCCCCTCTTTAATATTTGGTTGCACACTTTTTGGCAGGGTGCCGGTCTCTGAACGTTTCTTACACCCATCTTTAAGCTTCTTGCTCTTCTCAGGTTTATTTTTCTCAGGGGTCTTTTCTTCAAAGCAGATTTCAGCTCCCTCCAAAGATTTTGACTTGGATCGAGATCACCATTCCAACGAGGTGTGCTTTGGATCTTTATCTTGTTGGAGGACCCATGGTCTACGTCTCACACCAAGGGTCCTCACTTGGACACTGAGTGAGACATTTCACTCTAGAATGTCTTGATAATCTTCTATGATTCGGTCAAGACCTCCAGAACCAGATGGAAAAGAAATGGAACAGAATTTAAGAAAAACCTCTGTCCAACTGTTAAACACGGGGGTGGATCTATCATGTTTAGGGTTGTGGTGCAGCAGGTGGCACAGGGAACATTTCAAGACTAAAAGGAAACATGAATTCAATAAAGTTTTGGCAAATTTTTATGTTCACTTGATGCCATCTGTGAAAAATCTAAAGTTAAAGAGAGAAAGGCTTCTAAAAAATAGCATCTTCTTCTTTCTACGTTCTCCCTCCAGGGGTCGCCACATCAAGTCGGTTTCTTCCATCTAACCCTATCTGCTGCATCCTCTTTAGTCACACCAACTATCTTCATGTCTTCCTTCACTGTATCCATGAACCCCCTCTTTGGTCTTCCTCTAGTCCTCTTTCCTGGTGGTTCCAAACCCAGCATCCTTCTTCTGATGTACTCTCTCTCTCCTCTGCACATGTCCAAACCATCTCAGTCTGACTTTAAAACCTCGAACAAATGAATTAGATTCCTCTTCCAAGCTTGATCCTGAACCCACCTCGACTCTACGGTGGATTACTTTAAGAAGAATGAACGTACGGTTTTGTCCCGACTGAGACGGGTCAGAAACCTCAAGGAGCTGGAAGATGTTTGTACGGAGGAATGGGCAAAGATACCCCAAACAACAATTTGGCAAAAAAAAAAAAACGTGCCAAAGTCATGCCAAAGGGGTCCATCTAACTTTTATAAGACAGTCTCATTTCTGAATGAATTCTTTTTGGAGATTTTCTATCTTTTTTTTAAGCTTATTTTTGCACATTTTTTTTTTTTTTTTACCAATTTTTACCAGGGGTGTCCAAACTTTTGATCCCTATTGCATACACACTCACACACACAACCTGTATTTACAGTATATATATAGATAGATATTGCAAACACACCCCTACTCACACATACACACGCATACAGTCATACACATACTCACACACACATTTACAGTGCAGTTTTAAAATGACAGACTGATGAAGCTCAAATATCCCACAGTATGAGTGTGTCCCTGAAGTAGTCTCTCCCTAAACCAGCTCTGACAAACTCTGACTGTGTGTGTGTGTGTGTGTGTGTGTGTGTTTCCTTCTCACGCGAGCTGCTGCTCCTCACATTCTTCCAGCCTGCATGTGTGTGTGTGTGTGTGTGTGTGTCTGCTGGCAGAGAGCTGTGGGTTTGGAGTTCTTGGATGAACTGTACAGACTATTAATACTGTAACACACACTGGGACTTAGTTTGACTGGCTTCCTCACACATCTGGCTTTTATTAATACACACACACACACTCACACACACACACACACACACACACACACACACACACACTCAAAACAGGGATCAAAGTTTGTTGAATATTAGAATAAAGACCATAAAAAAAACATGGAAACATTTTCAAAAAGCCTCAAATTACACAAAAAAACATACTTATGAAAGTGTGTGAGTATGTGTGTGTGCATGGGTTTGTCTGTGTGTGTGTGTGTGTGTGTGTGTGTGTGAGTGTGTATGGGTGTGTGTGAGTATGTGTGTGTGGATGGGTTTGTCTGTGTGTGTGTGTGTGTGTGTGTGTGTGAGTGTGTGTGAGTGCATGGGTGCGTGTGTGAGTGTGTGTAAGCGTGAGTGTGTGTGTGTGTGTGTGTGTGTGTGTGTGTGTATGGGTGTTTGTGAGTGTGTATGAGCATGTATATGTGTATGGGTGTGTGTGAGTGTGTGTGAGTGTATGGGTGCGTGTGTGAGTGTGTGTAAGCGTGCGTGTGTGTGTGTGTGTGTGTGTGTGTGTGTGTGTGTGCGTGAGTGAGTGTGTGTGTGTGTTTTGAGGGTTTGTGGATGTGTCCGTGTGTATGTGTGTGTGAGTACTGTTACATTATGATTGTGTGTATGTGTGTGTTAGTGTGTTTTTGTGTGTGAGAGAGAGGCTTCCTCTGTGTGTGTGAACATTTCTGTGTGTGTGGGTTTCTGTGTGTGTGTATTTGTGTGTGTGCGTGTGAGGGTTTCTGTCTGTGATTGTGTGTGTTTAGGTGTGAGTGAGTGTGTATGTGTGTGTGTGCGCGTGTATCCGTGTGTACTATTAGATTACTGTTAGATTATGATTGAGTGTGTGTGTGTGTGTGAGAGCGAGAGAGAGGCTTCCTCTGTGTGTCTGTGTGAATTTGTGTGTGTGTGTTTGAAGGTTTCTGTGTGTGTATTTGTGTGTGTGTGTGAGGGTTTCTGTGTGTACTGTATGTGTGTGGGTGAATTTGTGTGTGTCTGAGGGTTTCTGTGTGTGTGTATTTGTGTGTGTGTGTGTCTGAGGGTTTCTGTGTGTGTGTATTTGTGTGTGTGTGGGTTTCTGTCTGTGAGTGTGTGTGTTTGGGCGTGAGTGTGTGTGTGAATGAGTGTGTACTATAAGTGTGTACTATCAGATTACTGTTAGATTATGATTGTGTGTGTAAGCGTGTGCATGGGTGCAGGTATCAGTGTGTACTCTTAGATTACTGTTAGATTAGGATTGTGTGTGTGTGTGTGTGTGTGTGTGTGTGTGTGTGTGTGTGTGTGTAAAAGAGAGAGGCTTCCTCTGTGTGAGTGAGGGTTTCTCTGTGTTTCTGTGTGTGTGTGAGGGTTTCTATGTTTCTCTCTCTCTGTGTGTTTCTGTGTGTGTATGTGTGTGTTTCGGTGTGTGCTTCTGTGTGTGTGTGTGTGTGTGTGTGTGTGTCTGTGCGTGTGTGAGGGTTTTCGTGTTTTTCTCTCTCTCTCTCTCTGTGGTTCTGTGTGTGTGTGTTTCTGTGTGTGTGTGTGTTTCGGTGTGTGTGTGTTTCTTAGTGTGTGTGTGTGTGTTTCTGTGTGTTTCTGTGTGTGTGTGTGTGTGTGTGTGTGTGTATTTAAATCATCTAAAATGAGCTGCTTTTAATCTTTTTACTTTGTATGTGTGAGGGTTTCTGTGTTTCTCTTTGTGTGTGTGTGTTTGTTTGTGTGTGTGTGTGTTTTTCTGTGTGTGTGTGTTTGTTTGTCTGTCTGTGTGTGTGTTTGTTTGTCTGTGTGTGTGTGTGTTTTTAAATCATCTAAAATGAGCTGCTGATTTTAATCTTTTTACTTTTGAAATCTTGAACTTTTAAAGGGTGTGTTTCCAGCTTCCGGCCAGCAGGTGGTGCTGCTGTAACGGCACACACTGGAAATGCCACCTGGTGGCTGTTTGATATACTGCAACCCTCATACACACTGAAGTTCGATGTTAAAACTAACAGACTTCATCAGACTCATCGGTCTGGTTGATGACGTGTGTTTTTTTATCAGTACGTGCTTCTAGGAAAATGTTACAATAAAAATATTAATAAAAATACAATTATTTATAACAAACCTTATATTTTCAGAAAAAAAAATCGTAACTGCTACATTAAAATTTGAAAAAGTAAAAGGAATAAAAACATTCATTTTCTGAGCTGTCCGCCCCTAACGGGGTCACGACGGGTGCTGGAGCCTATCCCAGCTGGTTAAAGGCAGGATACACCCTGACTTTCTGCTGAGCTCATATCTCTGATCTTCATCCTGCTGAGCTCATACCCCTGGCTGCTGGTGCACCCTGCCTTCCTGTCGAGCTCTTCCCTCCGGTCCTGCTCGACGTCCACCTGAGATCCAACCCTCCGGTCCCCTCGACGTCCACCGGAGATCCAACCCTCCGGTCCCCTCGACGTCCACCTGAGATCCAACCCTCCGGTCCCCTCGACGTCCACCGGAGATCCAACCCTCCGGTCCCCTCGACGTCCACCTGAGATCCAACCCTCCGGTCCCCTCGACGTCCACCGGAGATCCAACCCTCCGGTCCCCTCGACGTCCACCTGAGATCCAACCCTCCGGTCCCCTCGACGTCCACCGGAGATCCAACCCTCCGGTCCCCTCGACATCCACCTGAGATCCAACCCTCCGGTCCCCTCGACGTCCACCGGAGATCCAATCCTCCGGTCCCCTCGACGTCCACCGGAGATCCAACCCTCCGGTCCCCTCGACGTCCACCTGAGATCCAACCCTCCGGTCCCTTCGACGTCCACCTGAGATCCAACCCTCCGGTCTCCTCGACGTCCACCTGAGATCCAACCCTCCGTTCCCCTCGACGTCCACCTGAGATCCAACCCTCCGGTCTCCTCGACGTCCACCTGAGATCCAACCCTCCGGTCCCCTCGACGTCCACCTGAGATCCAACCCTCCGTTCCCCTCGACGTCCAGCTGAGATCCAACCCTCCGGTCCCCTCGATGTCCCCCTGAGATCCAACCCTCCGGGCCCCTCGACGTCCCCTTGAGATCCAACCCTCCGGTCTCCTCGACGTCCACCTGAGATCCAACCCTCCGTTCCCCTCGACGTCCACCTGAGATCCAACCCTCCGGTCCCCTCGACGTCCACCTGAGATCCAACCCTCCGTTCCCCTCGACGTCCACCTGAGATCCAACCCTCCGGTCCCCTCGACGTCCACCGGAGATCCAATCCTCCGGTCCCCTCGACGTCCACCGGAGATCCAACCCTCCGGTCCCCTCGACGTCCACCTGAGATCCAACCCTCCGGTCCCTTCGACGTCCACCTGAGATCCAACCCTCCGGTCTCCTCGACGTCCACCTGAGATCCAACCCTCCGTTCCCCTCGACGTCCACCTGAGATCCAACCCTCCGGTCCCCTCGACGTCCAGCTGAGATCCAACCCTCCGGTCCCCTCGACGTCCACCTGAGATCCAACCCTCCAGTCCCCTCGACGTCCACCTGAGATCCAACCCTCCGGTCCCCTCGACGTCCAGCTGAGATCCAACCCTCCGGTCCCCTCGATGTCCCCCTGAGATCCAACCCTCCGGGCCCCTCGACGTCCCCTTGAGATCCAACCCTCCGGGCCCCTCGACGTCCCCTTGAGATCTCCCTTTGGTCACTCATCTTGTGGAGTTTTGAAGATGGTGAAGGAGAACGGGATCAAACGCAGTAAACAATAAATAAACAATAATTCTACAAACACACACAGGATTTTTTATAACATATTTATAAAAACTCTGTTTTCACTTTGGCTCTAAAACGGATCTGTTTGTTTTTTTGTTTTTTTTTAACAAAATCCTGCTTCAGATTCAATCCGAATGTAAAGATGGAGTTTTGGTTCCAGTCCAGTTTTAGTTTGTGTTTTAAGAGATGATGTAAGCAGCTGTAGTCACAGTCTCTGATTGGCTGGTCCTCTCTGGAGACGGACCACACCCGTCAGTGAGTTCAGGGTGAGTTTGAGAGATCGTCTGCTGGTGAGTCTCATCCTCTCACATCCTTCTGTTTGGAGAAACTTCTTACAGATTTTACTGCATATCTTCTAGATTACCGTTACCATGACAACGCCATCCCCGTGGTTCCAATCATCGCTTCCTCCTGACTCGGAGCTCGTCACTAGAATCGGACAGAAAGGTACGGAAACTTTGTTTCAGTTTGTTTGGAAGAGCAGGACCATCGAAGGATCTGTTTGGTTTTTACTGGTTTTAGGTCAAACTTAAAACGTCCAGGTCTCCTTTAAGACCATCACAGACGGAACCCTCCCTGGTGACATCCCAAACACACTCACCGTCCCTTCTAGGGAACATGGAATATGTCACTGTTGCCGTGGGCGATGAGTGTAACCGTTTATTACATCAGCATTCATTGTTGCTTTGATGCGGTCATTAGAGATCTATCGTTAGATGTCTGTCGTTAGAGATCTATCGTTAGATGTCTGTCGTTAGAGATCCATCGTTAGATGTCTGTCGTTAGAGATCCATCGTTAGATGTCTGTGGTTAGAGATCCATCGTTAGATGTCTGTCGTTAGAGATCCATCGTTAGATGTCTGTCGTTAGAGATCCATCGTTAGATGTCTGTCGTTAGAGATCCATCGTTAGATGTCTGTCGTTAGAGATCCATCGTTAGATGACCTCCTGCTGTTCTTCTTTCATTTACTCTCATTTACGGTCAGATGGACTCGGTCTGTGCTGCAGGGTGTGTCTTATCAGCACCCAGTCGTAGACTGGAGGGTGTTGCTATAGAGATAGGAGTCCCACTGAGCCTGGTTTCCACAGCGGGGCCAAACGGGGCCACAAACAAAACAACTGAACTCAGGACGTTCAGGACTGGTTCCATCAAACATGGACAGTTACTCTGGGACTGCTCTGGGACTGTTTGGGACTGTTCTGGGACTGTTCTGGGACTGTTCTGGAACTGCTCTGGGACTGTTCTGGGACTGTTCTGGGACTGTTTGGGACTGTTCTAGGACTGTTCTGGAACTGTTCTGGAACTGTTCTGGGACTGTTCTGGGACTGTTCTGGGACTGTTCTGGGACTGTTTGGGACTGTTCTAGGACTGTTCTGGAACTGTTCTGGGACTGTTCTGGGACTGTTTGGGTACAGACTGAACTTTTAAATCTCTCTCTGTTCAGGAAGAGGAAGTGAAGTGTTTAAGTATTTTGGAACACAGGTGAACACACACCTGTCCTTCAGGATACACTCAGACTCTCTTTACTGCTAAGCCCTACACCTCCTCAGAACACTAAACCATTCCATTCATTGTTTACATCATAAATACGTTCCATCCTAACCTTCAACATCACATCCTGGTATGACTTCCTGTCCTACAAACAGAAAACACTCAAAAATCATAAATCAAGCTAGAAAATAAATGATTCACCAAAAACTCTCCTGTTGCTTCGTTAGGAACGTGCTGTGATCAGGAACGACACCATCCCGCCGCCCTCACCATCATGCCTCCCTCGTCATCAAAGTCACTACAAAATAATATTTAAAAAATCAGGAAGAAATCATTGTTCCAAAAGCAACCAAAACCCCGAAAAAAAAACTTTTTTAGCTAAAACGCAAAGCTCTCGATTTACAAGTTGATCTACGTTCCTACCCTCACCATGGTAACCAGGATCTACGTTCCAACCCTCACCATGGTAACCAGGATCTACATTCCTACCCTCACCATGGTAACCAGGATCTATGTTCCTACCGTCACCATGGTAACCAGGATCTATGTTCCTACCCTCACCATGGTAACCAGGATCTACATTCCTACCCTCACCATGGTAACCAGGATCTACATTCCTACCCTCACCATGGTAACCAGGATCTACGTTCCTACCCTCACCATGGTAACCAGGATCTACATTCCTACCCTCACCATGGTAACCAGGATCTATGTTCCTACCCTCACCATGGTAACCAGGATCTACAATCCTACCCTCACCATGGTAACCAGGATCTACATTCCTACCCTCACCATAGTAACCAGGATCTATGTTCCTACCCTCACCATGGTAACCAGGATCTACATTCCTACCCTCACCATGGTAACCAGGATCTACGTTCCTACCCTCACCATGTTAACCAGGATCTATGTTCCTACCCTCACCATGGTAACCAGGATCTATGTTCCTACCCTCACCATGGTAACCAGGATCTACGTTCCTACCCTCACCATGGTAACCAGGATCTACGTTCCTACCCTCACCATGGTAACCAGGATCTACGTTCCCACCCTCACCATGGTAACCAGGATCTACATCCTACCCTCACCATGGTAACCAGGATCTACGTTCCTACCCTCACCGTGGTAACCAGGATCTACGTTCCTACCCTCACCATGGTAACCAGGATCTACGTTCCTACCCTCATCATGGTAACCAGGATCTACGTTCCTACCCTCACCATGGTAACCAGGATCTACGTTCCTATCCTCACCATGGTAACCAGGATCTACGTTCCTACCCTCACCGTGGTAACCAGGATCTACGTTCCTACCCTCATCATGGTAACCAGGATCTACGTTCCTACCATCACCGTGGTAACCAGGATCTACGTTCCTACCATCACCGTGGTAACCAGGATCTACGTTCCTACCCTCACCGTGGTAACCAGGATCTACGTTCCTACCCTCACCGTGGTAACCAGGATCTACGTTCCTACCCTCACCGTGGTAACCAGGATCTACGTTCCTACCCTCACCGTGGTAACCAGGATCTACGTTCCTACCCTCACCTATGGGTCACCAGCTGTGGGTGGTGAATGAAAGAATGAGGTTGCGGATACAAGCGGCCGAAATGAGCTTCCTCCGCAGGGTGGCTGGGCTCTCACTCAGAGATCGGGTGAGGAGCTCAGCCATTTGGGAGTGCTCGGTGTCGAGCCAATCCTCCTCCATGTTGAGAGGAGTCAGATGGGGTGGTTCGTACATCTGGTTAGGATTTCCCCCGAGCGCCTCGCTGGTGAGGTGTTTTGGGCACATCTTACTAGAAGGAGACCAAGGGGCAGACCCCGGACCTGCTGGAGAGACTATGTCTCACAGCTGGGAGACATAGTCTCCCAGAAGACGCCAACAGAGAGTAAGTGGTTCAGAAGACTAAATGCTAAAAACGTTCCCTTCGTTCCGTCATCTTCCGCTCATCCGGGGCCGAATCACGGGGGCAACAGCCTCAAAAGGGAACCCCAGGCATCTCTCACCCCGACTGCATCCTCCATCTCACCCAGGAGGATCCCGAGTTGTTCCCTGTCCAGCTGTGAGACATAGTCTCTCAAGCAGGTCTGGGGTCTGCCCTTTGGTCTCCTCCCGGTGGGACATGCCCAAAACATCTCAACCGTGAGGCGCTCGGGGGGCATCCTGACCAAATGCCTGAACCACCCCATCTGGCTCCTCTCAACCTGGAGGAGAAGCGGCTTGACACTGAGCTCCTCCCGGATGGCAGAACTCCTCACCCGATCTCTGAGTGAGAGCCCAGCCACTCAGCTTCCTGGGGAGGAAGCTCATTACGTCCTCTCAAAAACCCCTATGAAGATATCAAACATTGCCAAGTCACCCAGGGCCCCCTCTTGGAGCCAGGCCCGAGGGTGGGGCACGAGAGCTGGGCTTTTACCCATGGGGCGCGGCTGAGCTCAGCCTGAACAGAGGACATGGGCTGCCCCTCCAGTGGACTCACCACCTGCAGGAGGGGCCACAGGGGTCAGGTGAAGGAGGAGATGGGTGGCAGCCAATGGCGGGGACCATGGCGGTCAGACCCTTGGCTGCATACAAGCGTTATCGTTGGAAGACTAATTAAGTTCTAAGTCATTAAGACCTCATTCTATCTCAGGATTTCAGGTCATTCAGTGAGCTATGTTTATATTTGTTTTCACGTTTTTTTGTTTTATGTTTTGTATATTTTTATAATTGTATGTTTTTGGTTTTGTTTGTTTCGTTTGATGAAGTTCTTAGATGTTCTTTGATGTTCTTGCATTATCAAAGCGCTGAAGTGACTGAACCAATGTTCCCGCTAATTTTTTATGTCTCTGATCAAACACTCGAGCATCCTGAGCAGAAAAGGGGCGGAGCAAAAACGTTAACTCTTTTGTGACGTCACCAGTAGCGACGAGCCAAACTCCAAAGCAGCGGTTTGAAGCTATTTGTTTGAGAAAGAAAGAAGAAAGAGATCTGCTCCGGAGTTCTGTCTCATTTTACCATCTTTAGTTTAAATCATTTTATTTCCTGCACTTCGTAGGTTTTCTTGTGCGCTATTAATCTGCATGCAAGCAGTGCGCAACTGCGCAGGCGCGCAGCTTAGAGGGAAGGAACTGAACCAGTTTAATCTAATAAAATGATTTTAGATAGGATTAGTTCATACTGTGGATCCTTTATCGGGGTCACCTTTGTTTTCACCACTTTAATCCATTCATTCCACCAAATGTAGTTCCTTCCCTTTATTCCTGCTTTATTTCTTCTTCTTGTGTTTATAGTTCCTTCCGGTGAGCATGGAGATCTGGCTGCTCTGATTGGAGGTGAGCGTGTAGATACTTTCTTTTCTTACCGTTTCATCGTCTTCTGCTTATCCGGTTAAGAGTCTTAGAGGGGAACCCGGGCTTCACTCTGCCCTGGCTGCATCCTCCAGCCCAACCAGGAGGATCCTGAGGTGTTCCCTGTCCAGCTGTGAGCCATAGTCTCTCCAGCAGGTCCAGGGTCTCCCTCTGGGTCTCCTCCCGGTCAGACAGAACACCTCACTATCGAAGGAGGCATCCTAACCAGATGCCCGAACCATGCTGGTGAGGTGTTTGAACTCTGTTTTTTTGTTTCCAGGGATCCTCAGCGGAGTCCTGCTGGTGTTCGTCTGCACCATCGCAGTGCTGATGTGGTGCCTTACTCGACAGAAAGGATCCTACGCCACTAACGAGGCCGATGATGATGATGAGGATGATGATGATGATGAGCAGTCTTTTAGTTCTGACATGGAGCTTCAGTCTAAAGAACCTCTAAAGCCCAAAGACTAGCATGGAAGCAAGTTTAGGAGGCTTTGTAGTTAGAACACGTCTGTTTTCCTTTTGGTACCACTAGGCTCTCTTATATTTCATTCCCTCCAGCAACTAGGTCATGGATGCATGCAGCGTTTGGAAAACCTCCTACCCAATCAGAGAACAGAAAGGACAGCTCGACATAAACAAAAGTGTCCATTTTTTATGTTTGTAGTTCTGTAGATGAAAAAAAGCTGACTCATTTCTACACCTCAAGGCAATGCAGACTACCAATCAGCATCTAGAAAACCAGCATCTAGCGCCACCTAGTGCCTCCCCTTTATGTCATTTTACTCCAGTAACTAAGTCAGGGATTGCATGCATTAGGTTACGATTGCAGCGATGGGAAAACAGCCCACCCAATCAGAGAACAGAGATGACAGTGTGACATGAACACCAGCGTCTGGCCGCCATATTTGTAGTTCTGTTGCTGAAAAAGGAGGTGAACCATGCTATCTAGTCCGTGTTGGCAACGATTCCCCAGGTTGAGAATTTGAAGACAGTGTTGAGAAAGTTTATTCAGAAAAATTTAGAAAAAGTTTTACCAGATCTGAGCAAATCTGACCATTATGTTACTATTTATGTATAAAATGAAGTTGGTAGACCCAAATGGACCAGCATCCCACCTTTTTAAACCCTAGTCTGATCTAGTAGTGTCAGAATCTAGTCTTGCAATTTACCGGATCGTTGTGCCCCAGTCTGTGCAACAGTCTAACGTTAAGTAGAGGTGGCGCCATTGGCAATAGCACTATGTACCAACCAATCGGGTATGAAAATGATAAAGCAGTGCCCCATCAACACCGTGCACCGGGATAGAAAGCTGCTGACTCAGAATGTTATGGATCGGTGAAGGAACTACAACAAAGACTTCCTTAATTTTACCAACATGAGGAAGCGGGGTCTGGGATGGATACTCCTAAATCTGGTGCTGATGTCACCAAGGTGGTCCAGGGCAAGGCTCCGGGGGTGGATGAGATGAATGAGAAACGTTTTCTACTTAAGGGGGAGACGTTGGCTAGGTGGTTAGAGTGTTCACCGGTGGACCAGAAATTAACCAGAAGTCCGCGGGTTCGCATCCCACAGAGTGCACGTCTAGGATCCTTGGAGAAGACACCTAACCCCTGTTTCTCCCACCATTACTGCCTTCGAGTGCTGCACACAAATTCCCCCAGTGAGGGATGAATAGAGCATGTAAAAATTAAATTCAGAATTAAAAATCGCCTTTCTCCCTGCGTTGGTTCTCAAAGCGCTTTACATTGTAGCTCACGTTCACACATTCATATCTGATGGTGGAAGCTATCATGCAAGCTGTAAACCACCATCAGGAGTACTTGGGGGTTAGGTGTCTTGCTCAGGAACACCTCGGCATGAACTCTGGGCGGGGGATCGAACCGACAACCCTCTGGTTACAGACCAGTCGTCCTTCACATTAAGAATTGTTTCCCTCCACAGTTCCTAAAGGCTCTAGTTAAAAAAGGGCGTTGCCCCGGGCGGCTGCCTGCTGCTGTGTTTCCTGTCCTGTTCTTCTTATGTTTGGTATCATTCCAGACGTTGCGGATGGCTGTTTTTTTTTTTTCTTCGCCCCACTACCTCCCTGTTGCCTTGTTTTGCTGGTCATGGAGTCGTCCTTCTGTTTACATGCCAGCACTGTTTACCTACGATCTGCTATGAAACTTATGGTACAGCAGTGAGAACTAGGGGCTCTATAGATCTGTAAATATTTATGAAATAAAGCCATTGATTTTGGGCTCAGATTTGTTACACAGCGGGATCCAGAGAAGTTTAGTTTTAGGCTCTGTTTTTCCATCCTGGTGCATTGCATATGTCACGTCTGATCCGCACCAGGAAGGAGCAATCCACCCACTGTGGAGCGAGTGAACCCCAATGCTGCAAGGTCAGACTGTTTCCATGGAGACAAAGAAACAGTCTGGTGGAAAAACAGTCGAGCCTTAATTTAAAACTCAATAATAAAATTTTTATTTTAACGAAATGGATCTTGTTTTTGTAATATTTTGAAAATTAAAATAATTTTACTGAAACGCAGACCCTCGACCTGCTGGAGAGACTACGTATGTCTCACAGGGACAGGGTCCCTCAGGATCCTCCTGGGTGAGATGGAGGATGCAGCCTGGGTGAGAGAAGCCTGGGCTTCCGTCTGAGGCTGATACCCCTGCGACCCGGCCCCGGATAAACGGAAGACGACGAAATGAAACCTGTCCCGGGTGTACCCTGAAACTTTTCTGCTAAAAGTCTGTATCGTCTCTTCCCCCCCGGTGACCCTGAACTTCCCATCGGCACGGCGACAGTCAGAAAGGTGCTTGAGTCGATCTTCAGATAAAATAAAAACAATGACTCGTGTTATATTTTGTGATGTTTTATTGTTGTGAAGAAAAGAGTGAGAAATAAAATCAAACGAGTGATTTTAATTAAAGCAGCACGTGATGAAGAAAATAAAAATATGCAAAATAAGTGAGAAAATCTTGCGGTGATAAAATCTCTGATTAAATCAACACTAATTCAAATAAAATCTAATTAAACTCATTTGTTTTTTATTTATAATCTTTTTTTTACATCTTTGTAGATTAAATTAATTAAGATTTCATTATATTTTTGCTTTTGTCTTTTTTATTTGCATCAGAAACAGATTTATTAGCTTCATGCTTCACGGATAAAATCCCAGTCAAAGCGGGTTCAGTACATGTTGTTGGATCTCCACTGGGCGCCGTTACGTTCTGGAAACAAGACAGACCAGTTAAACCAGAGTTAGACTTACTGTAACCACTGAGATCAGACTGGTCTTACTGGGATAATCCTGCATGGACTTTTTCTTCTGATGGGATCCTGAAACCTTCAGAAAGTCAAACAGAAAAACTTTAAAATGGTGTGGTTTCCATGGAAACAGCTTACCAGAACCCTGGTTCAGGTTTCAGACCGTTACTGGTTGACTCTGACGCCACCAGCTTACCTTCTTCCTGGATCCGGCTGCACTCAGAGCCGCGATTTTACTCTCGATGTCAGACACCTGAAGATGAGACAGAACGGGTTAAACCACAAGGTGTCGAGGTCAGGCGCTTCTGTGCATGCCCATGACGCAACCAAACTCCCGGGGCTTGGTGAGGAGGCGTTAGTTCAGTGGTACAGGCTCTTGGACCTGGAGAAGCCAGTTTGATTCCCATTGGTCCAATGCCTAAGTGTTTTTGGGGAAGACACTTAACCCCCATTTCTCCTATCATTGGCGCCATCGTAGCTGCCTGCTGCAGTGCAATGCAGAAAATAAATGCTATTGTTTTAGGTGGGGGGGGGGCGGCATTGGCTCAGGGGCTGTCCTACGACTAGAAGAAGCCGGTTCGATTAAAGAAGCCAGATGGGGTGGTTCGGGCACCTGGTTAGGATGCCTCCCTCGCTGGTGAGAAGTTTTGTACCACTGGGAGGAGACAAAGACCTCGGACCTGCTGGAGAGACCATGTCTCGCAGCTGGACAGAGAACACCTCGAGAGGTGAGCTGGAGGAGGCAGCCGAGGTGAGAGAAGCCTGGGTTTCCGTCTGAGGCTGTTGTCCATTGTCCCCACGACCCGGCCCCGGACGGAACGTCAGTCAGTCAGTCATCTTCTTATCCATCTGTCCCTTACAGGGTTGCGGGGGGTGCCGGAGCCCATCCCGGCTAATTTAAGGCGAAGGGCAGGGTACATCCCGAACAGGTCGCCAGTCTGTCGCAGGGCCATACACATAAAACCATCCACACACACACTCATTTCTAGGGGCAATTTGGCACCAGCCAATCAACCTAGCATGCATGTCTTTGGAGGGTGGGAGGAAACCGGAGTACCCAGAGGAAACCCACGCAGACACAAGGAGAACATGCAAACTCCACACAGAAAGGACAGTGTTCCAAGCCTCGTCCCCACGACTCGACTCAAACCCACGACCTTCTTGCTGTGAGGCCACTGTGCTACCCACTGCGCCACCATGCTGCACAACGGAACGTAATAAATTAAAACTTCAGTTTCTGACCGTTTGCTGCTAAACCTGTTAAAACATGCTGTCATGGCAACAAAGCACGTGGAGGCAAAACTGGTAGAAGTGTTGTTGGAGCAGTGTGAGCGGTTCACTCACAAAAGACTATTGGATTGTACTGTGTGCCCACTCTGAGGCTCAGATCCTGGGTGATTTAGTCTCACAGTGTGGATGGAACCTTCTGAAATCACAGCGTACATCCAGGTTCAGGCTTTTGTTGCGTTCAAAGCCTCGTTAACACCCAACCTTTCAAATACCTTTCATCTTCCAGGTTCTGCCTGCTTACTCCCACCTCACAGAGACCAAAGGAGGAGAGGAACGTCACCTACCTCACTTTCAGCGCTCTGAACACGGGCAGCAGTACGAGCGACCACATCCTCCAGCTCAGACAGCTCTGAGTCCGTGGTGCCTGCAAAGCGATTCTTGGCGCTCTCCTCCAGACGCCGCAGCTTGGACTCCAGCTCGTAGGACTGCCCAGCCGTGATGTACACCTGCACATGTAACAGGATAAACCTGGGTCAGCTGTTCAGACCCGGGAAGAGAGGGGGAGGAGGGTGGTAGAGGGCTGAGGAAACACACCGGATCATCAGTATCTCTGAGGATCCACTCTTTCAAGCGAGGAATTTTTGTTCTGATTAAAACTCAGAAGATTTGATTTTTTTAGGTTTATTTGTGTTTCTGTTTGATCAAGTCGATGGAGTTGAAAAATTAAAATAAATTCAGATTTCATCATCGTTCTTCTTCAGCGTCTCACCAAAAAGTCTTTCATAAACAAGTGAAACGGGGATCCAAAGAGAGGATCCCTGGAAACGGGATGGAGAGTTGGACTGTGAGCGAACCCGTAGATTAAACTTGAAGGACACCCTTAGACTGGATCTGGACTGGCCTGGTGTGTTTCCTAATCCCACCCCAGGAGGAGCAGCCAGGAGGTTTGAAGCCAGGCAGGACATGGAGGCATGCTTCAGACAGGGTATCGGGCTCGGTGGAGGCACGGAATGGGTTGGCGATTGATGTTTGGAGCTTACATTTTCCTCAAGTTCCCTGAAAGCATCGCCAGCCTGCTTTACATCTGTGTAGTCTAAGAGGGATCTGTCGATCGGCTCTGAGAGGCCGTACTCGACCATAGCGTTTTCTGTGGCATTAATGGTTCTCAGGACCTCAGTGGTGAGGTCACAGAGGGCGGCGGCGGTGGATCTCTGAAAGCCATGTAGAGGACAGATGTTAGCAGCTGGAAAACCACATTCCTTCCACCAGCAGCTACCAGACTGGACACCAGCCACCCGGCTCAGTGATGGACCCAATCCTGGATGTGACTTGATCTTCGTTTAATCCACTTGGTCCAGACAGGTAGCTGCTGAACTTCACATAAACACACCAGGAAGTGGTTAAGTACGGGGAGTACGCGGCATGTTAGAGGCAGGTGGACATGCAGCAAAGTCCAGACAGGAAGAGACCCCCAGGAGACCTTCGAAACCCTCACAGTGCTCATAGACCACAATAAAAAATTACATAAACCCCGGTTACAGCGCCCGAACTTTCCTAGAGTGGTGTAACCGTTCATCCCCGTTTAACAAAAGTTGGCTTTCGTTAAAGAAATGCTGCATGCATTCAGCCACCATGGATGTTTCTCAAGAGGCCCTCGTACCGCTCCCAAAGTTCTGAGCTGCACAAAATATTGCGAGCTCTGGCAATGCTCACCCCCACTCCACCAAAGCAGAGTCAAAGTTTGGCATTACTAGACGCAAGTTCACGAATGCTTACGTCCACTAAGCCAATGCTGGACCACCGCTGCTTCACCGGCGTTGCTCTGGCGGCGACTAAACCTTACCCAATCTTCGGTGAAGCGGTTGTAAGCGTTTTACGAGCAGACACAGCGTTGCTGGAGCTGAAGGAGCAATCCATGTCGGTATTAAACTCTGGCTTGTTGTTGTTATAGAGTTGTCTATAACGAGTTCCAGTAGAGGAACTCATTTTCAAATTTGCCCAAAAACAGTAAATCTGTCTCACCATGGAGACTGAGAGAGTTGATGTGACTGATGAACTAGTCCAGCAGCAGAATCAGAACCTCCTCAGATTAAAATAAGCTGACAAAGACCCAGGAGAGAGAGAGCTGTCTGGGTCAGGCAGTGGATACTGAGAAGGCCTTAACATGGACTGTATGACAAGCTAATAATGGAGCTCAGGAATGAGGATCCAGATCGGTACCAGAGATGGGACTATTCCCACACAGTTGGTACCAATGATGGATAGAACTCAGTAGACACAAGCTGATAATACCTCTGCCGAGCCAAAGCACACATGTGCGGAACGCCGCTGTACCAATGCTTGTTTCATCACTTAATCAACACGTGTGATTTCTATTTTTACTATCCATTTTGTGGACAGTGACGAGCAATGCCAAAATTTGTCACTCCTTTATACCGTTCAAGGATAGTTCAGGCAGTGTGACCAGGACTTTAGTCTGGTGAAGAGGAGAAAATACAGTAGAGTCTTCCCAGAAAGACCCACATTAGAGTCCATGCAGTAGATCCTACAGTAAAGTCCTTCTTGTCAAACCTACAGTGGATCCCCCCGTTTTAAAACCCATGCAGTGACCCTGCAGTAGAGTTCTCCCAGTCAAACCTACGGTAGAGAACTCCAAGGAGACCCACCAATAGACTCCATAATAGAACCCAGTATAGTTTATGAGAGGGTGATGGTGGGCCTTCTTCCAGCTGGACCGTGTTGTGGTGGGAACATTCCAAAGCCAGGTCATGCATTGGGAATGAAACAGGAATCTGTAGAAACCAAGTTCTGGTTCCTCCAGGTTCAGACCAGCAGCTGTCCTACCTTTTGAGCTTCAGTAGGCGTCTCTTCGCTGGACGAGCTCAGCTCCTTATCTTTCAGATCCTCCAGAGGAGCGGGGCCTCCCCGGGTGCCAGATAGAGCTTTACCCACAGAGCGAGGCTTCTTCCCAGTTTCATCCTCTGAGGACAGGGCCTTATCGCTCAGGTTCCCCGCCAGCTCACTCAGCTTCTTCCTCAGTTTCTCCTCCTCGGTGCGACCAGAGGGCGAAGCCTGCAGAAGCAGAACCCGATGTGAGACACCTCGCTAGTGAGGTGTGAGGTGTTCCGTCCCACCGGGAAGAGACCCAGAGGCAGACCCCAGACCTGCTGGAGAGACTATGTCTCACAGCTGGACAGGGAACACCTCAGGATCCTCCTGGGTGAGCTGGAGGATACAGCCAGGGAGGGGGAAGCCTGGGTTTCTGGTTTGAGGCTGTTGCCCCTGGCGACCCATCCCCGGATGAGTGGAAGACCATGGCACGGAATACGGATACCAGCATGTGAACCAATTAAATGTTAACAGACTGAAAGTTCTAATTATCTCATTATTATCGATAAATTACTGACTGAAGTAAAACAAATTAAAATACAACACTTTATAAAAACTCTTAGTCATTTGTTTTTATAAACTTGGACTGAATGATGTATTTAAGATGGTAAACTTCAGATCTACTGTTAATTGATATTTGAAGGCTTTTTGCACATTTTTCTTGTTAATTAAACCGTTTACTTAATTTGTAACTTTAATAAAAGAACATGATGATTTTTATTTAGATCATTTTATTGATATGAAGGAGGTTAATTTAATATCTTGTTTTAAAGAGTTTTTTTTTAACGGTTTGATTGCATCTCAATAGTTTCTTTGTTTTCTTCTACTTGTTTTTACACTAAAAAAGTATCAATAACCATCTTTTTTTTCGTCACTCAGAGCTTCATAAAGACGTCACCTCATCAACGGGTGTCATCTTCTCCTCCAGACGGTTCAGCAGACTTTCAATGGCCGACATCCGTTTGTTCAGCTCGGTCACCTGCAACGGAACGCGCTCAGTAAAGCTTTATTCGCATGTTCGCAAGAAAACTGACTTTCTAAATCACGGGTGCCCAACCAGTAGATTGTGGGCTACCGGTAGCCCTGAACTGATGCCAAGTGGATGACCAGGCGTGAAGGAAAAAAAAAACAAAAAAAAACAAAGTGTTTCCCACGCGGCAGCTTTGACACTATTTTTATTGAGAATTTGGACCCTGTAGAGACTACCTTTTTTTAAAAAAAGAAATTAAAAAGTGACAATCTAGCAACTTTTTATAGTTTTATTGGAAATCTTTGGAGTCTGTGACGTGAAATCACGTTGCTAAGCCTGTTCTCAATGAGCAGCGTCTCCTGCAGCACTGCATGAGCGCGAAAGGTGTCTGTGTGTTTTTGAGAGAGTATGTGATAGATAGACATAGAGAAAGTGAGCGGAAGAGAGAGATATTTTTCTGTGTTTGAGAGAGTGTGTGTGTGTGTGTGTGTGTGTGTGTGTGTGTGTGTGTGTGTGTGTGTGTGTGTGTGTGTTTGAGAGTGTGTGTGTGATGTGAGAGTAGTTTCACTGCAGGCTGTGAATGATCTGTTCGTGTGTGGGATGCTGGACTAGTAGATCTCAGTGTGTGTGTGTGTGTGTGTGAGTGTGTGTGTGTGTGTGTGTGTGTGTATTGTTAACATCAGACTGGTAGATCTCAGAAGGTTTGACACTTAAAGAGTAGGTCTTGAGATGTAAAAGTTTGGGCACCCCGGTCTAAATAAAACCATATTTTCTGTTGCACCATGATGAACAGTTAGAGCGTACAACGGACGGAGTGTGTGTCCTTACAGGTTGAGCTTGGCCCAGGTTCTCCTGGGAGGAGGCCCTGCTGTTCCTCCGGCGATGGGGGGGATGTTGGTACATCGGAGGGTACCTGTGGTACTCCTCTTCATCGGACGTGTCGACATATTGCTGCCGAGCGACAGAGGAACTGATCTTGGACAGAGAGCGGGTGCGGATCATCCGGTTGTCCCCGTAGTCCTCTGATGGCATAAAGAGGACATCATCTGGTCAACTCCACATTTCCTCTTTAGACTTCTCTCACTGAACTCTCTACGGACAGACTTTAAGAAATGTCAAAATATTTATCAAAACTTTTGAAAATTTGGGAAATTTGCAAAAGTCGTTTGAGTTCCGAGTGGGACGAGGCTTGGAACACTGGCCTTTCTGTGTGGGGTCTGCATGTTCTCCCCGGGGTTTTCTCCAGTTTCCTCCCACTCTCCAAAATACATGCATATTAGGTTGATTGGCCACTTTAAAATAAATTGCCCCGAAGAATGAGTGTGTGTGTGTGTGTGTGTGTGTGTGTGTGTGGCCCCACGATACAGTGGCGACCTGTTCGGGGAGTATCCTGCCGCTTGCGTTGAATCAGCTTGGACAGGCTCTCCCAGCCCCACCCCGCCTCCGGCAACCCAGTTAAAGGCGGACGGTTCAGAAAATGAATAAATGAATTTGCAAAAGTTACAAACAATTGCAAAAGTTTTAAAAATTAGCAAAATTTGCAAAGTTAGCAAAGCTTCTGTTCCACCAAGCTGCTGGCTGGCTCTGTGGTTGGGCTCGGTCTGGAGTCTGTGGAGAAGGTGGTGGAGGAGAGGACATTGGTCAAGAGAAGATCTGTCCTGTCCAATCAGAGTCACCCACTGAACATGGTCATCTCCAGACAGAGGAGCTCTGTGAGCCCCAGACTCCTCTCACAGAGCTGCTTTACTTAAGAACTTAAGACTTAAGAACTTATTGTTCCAAAAAACCTCATTTTTGTCATTATTTGTACAAAAAAAAACCTCTGAACATGTGAAGAACACTTCAAAAAAAAATGCCATGCTATGAAACCCCCAGTTTTAATGTCTGGATATTTTTAGAAGGTTTTTTGGTCGTGGTATTGGCGAAATACTCCTTTTTGAGCACAACAGGAAAAACAGATGGCAAAATATTTTCCGTCGGGATCAATACAGTATTTATTTTTTTCAGTGCACTGGGACTCTGAGTGAGTGAGGACTGTCTTGTTCCTGGTGAACCTCCTGTACATCTGGTCCCTTCTGATAATACCGTGTCTCATGGCGAATCGATCCAGGCTCTTCCTACGATTGGCTCGGTGGTTGTGGTGATCATACTCCACATCGTTCCTGTAGGATCGATCCATCGCCATCTTGAGAAACAATGAGAAACTGTGTGTAAACTGGTAATCCACACACACACTCCGTTCTTATTACACCATTTAGAAACACTCCATTCACCTGCATGGACGGGCGGCGGGAGTGAGGGAAATACTCCTCCGAGTCGAAGTCCATTGGATGAACGGAGAGCAGACGTTTACTCTTCCTCATCTGATAAACAAACACACTCCTCAGCTGGGTGTGTGAAACATTGTACCACATCAACGTTTAACATCTTCAGTACCATTTTGTAGCGCTGAGCCTCGACCTCGCCGGGATCGTCGTCTCCTCCGTTATACACATCTAGATACAGAACATGGTTGTGGTTTTATTTAGATATAAAACAGCCAAACTAAGCTAATTCTGCATCGTTGGGGACACACGTCTATAGCTTATATGGTCATACCAGCCTGTCAGCGCCTGTTGCTTTTGGACATCAGAAGCTAAGCAGGCTGAGCCTGGGGAGTACTTGGATGGGAGACCGCTGGAAGAAAAATTGTTGCTGTGTCCCTGGGCAAGACACTTTACCAGCATTGCCTAGTCTGAATCTGGTGTGTGTGTTTGGTAGGTGATGGTCAGTCTGGACCATCCTCTCTACCATGATGGATAATCCTGACCATCCTCTCTACCATCATGGATAACCCTGACCATCCTCTCTACCGTCATGGATAACCCTGACCATCCTCTCTACCATCATGGATAACCCTGACCATCCTCTCTACCATCATGGATAACCCTGACCATCCTCTCTACCATCATGGATAACCCTGACCATCCTCTCTACCATCATAGATAACCCTGACCATCCTCTCTACCATCATAGATAACCCTGACCATCCTCTCTACCGTCATAGATAACCCTGACCATCCTCTCTACCGTCATGGATAACCCTGACCATCCTCTCTACCATCATGGATAACCCTGACCATCCTCTCTACCATCATAGATAACCCTGACCATCCTCTCTACCATCATGGATAACCCTGACCATCCTCTCTACCATCATGAATAACCCTGACCATCCTCTCTACCATCATGGATAACCCTGACCATCCTCTCTACCATCATGGATAACCCTGACCATCCTCTCTACCGTCATGGATAACCCTGACCATCCTCTCTACCGTCATGGATAACCCTGACCATCCTCTCTACCATCATGGATAACCCTGACCATCCTCGCTACCATCATGGATAACCCTGACCATCCTCTCTACCATCGTGGATAACCCTGACCATCCTCTCTACCATCATGGATAACCCTGACCATCCTCTCTACAGTCATGGATAACCCTGACCATCCTCTCTACCGTCATGGATAACCCTGACCATCCTCTCTACCATCATGGATGACCCTGACCATCCTCTCTACCATCATGGATGACCCTGACCATCCTCTCTACCATCATGGATAACCCTGACCATCCTCTCTACCATCATGGATAACCCTGACCATCCTCTCTACCATCATGGATAACCCTGACCATCCTCTCTACCATCATGGATAACCCTGACCATCCTCTCTACCATCATGGACAACCATGACCATCCTCTCTACCATCATGGATAACCCTGACCATCCTCTCTACCATCATGGATAACCCTGACCATCCTCTCTACCATCATGGATAACCCTGACCATCCTCTCTACCATCGTGGATAACACTGACCATCCTCTCTACCATCATGGATAACCCTGACCATCCTCTCTACCATCACGGATGACCCTGACCATCCTCTCTACCATCACGGATGACCCTGATCATCCTCTCTACCATCATGGATAACCCTAACCATCCTCTCTACCATCATGGATAACCCTGATCATCCTCTCTACCATCATAGATAACCCTGACCATCCTCTCTACCATCATGGATAACCATGACCATCCTCTCTACCATCATGGATAACCCTGACCATCCTCTCTACCATCATGGATAACCCTGACCATCCTCTCTACCATCATGGATAACCCTGACCATCCTCTATACCATCATGGATAACCATGACCATCCTCTCTACCATCATGGATAACCCTGACCATCCTCTATACCATCATGGATAACCCTGACCATCCTCTATACCATCATGGATAACCCTGACCATCCTCTCTACCATCATGGATAACCCTGACCATCCTCTCTACCATCATGGATAACCCTGACCATCCTCTCTACCATTATGGATAACCCTGACCATCCTCTCTACCATCGTGGATAACACTGACCATCCTCTCTACCATCATGGATAACCCTGACCATCCTCTCTACCATCATGGATAACCCTGACCATCCTCTCTACCATTATGGATAACCCTGACCATCCTCTCTACCATCGTGGATAACACTGACCATCCTCTCTACCATCATGGATAACCCTGACCATCCTCTCTACCATCATAGATAACCCTGACCATCCTCTCTACCGTCATGGATAACCCTGACCATCCTCTCTACCATCATGGATAACCCTGACCATCCTCTCTATCGTCTTGGGTAACACTGACCATGATAGATTGGCGGTGAGACTTACGGCTGCGGACATCCGGCATGCTCATGGTATCGTCGTCACGGCCACCTGTCACACAAACACACCATCAGTACCAGTGTGGGATGGATGAGTCGACATGTGGTGACAGTCACCTTCTCCGTTCAGCCTCTTGTACAGCGAACGCATCACTTTGGCACTTCCAAAGCGTTTAAAGCGGTTCCTGACATTGTCATGGTACCAGCCCACCGTCCCAATTTTCAGAACCCTGTAAGGCAGCAACATACTGACTCAGGAAAACCATCATACGGACCCCCAGATGGAAACAAATCAATGGCCTGGAAATGGCACAACTGGTCTGATGAGTTTTCTCTCTGTTTCCCACTATTTACACACACTCCGTTCTTATTTCACCATTTACACACACTCTGTTCTTCTTGCATTAGAGCAGCAGCTGGTTAGAACCTGGTGGAGATTTTTTTTGGACCCACCTGGTCATGCGGCAGTTGTCACACACCCAGCCATGCTCCTTCTTGTTGTAGCGGCTGCAGGACTTGCAGGTGTACATGTGGCAGTCCAGACACTGCCTCTTGCTGTTCACCAGGAACTTAAAAGGCTGCAGGCAGCGGATGCAGAGCGAGTCCGACAGGTGGTTCTGGGAACCCAGCAGCTCCTGCTTTGTGTCCTCCTTCTCGATCCTGGTTTTCAGCTCACTGTGGGAATAGGTAACCAGGTCATGGAGGACATCAAACCAGTAAACAGGTCTGTTTTTGTCAAGCGGCCTCATCTATAAGGCAGGCAAATGCCAGGGGAGGGATTTCTCTTTCATGTGGATCCCCATCAGGCTTTTTCTCACCGTGAAGGAGGATCTAAGGGCAGGAATTTACTGAAATTGTTTAGCCAGCTTTTGTTTCGTTAGCTTTAAGCTGTTTTTATGTGTCTACATTTTGTTTAGTTCTTCATTTGTTTTTGTATTTTTTTCAGTCTAGAAAGTGAAGCCTGCCGCCAGAGGGATCCCTGGATGTTCCTCATCACCCTGATTAGGGACACCTGAGATTGATTCCTGACGCCACACATCTGTGGACCTGTCATGTATTTAAGGGCAATCACCCCAGACTTCCATGTCAGGTCTTTACCATCACTTCCAGCCAGGTCATCCTGGTTGCCTGACCATGATTCAACTCTGTTATTATTTGAACTTTTGAAATCCCGAATTAACCCTGTGCCCTCTGCTTTACAGACGTACTCTAATTGTGTTAATAAACCTTGCTTGATGTCCTGCATTTGGGTCCTCCTCCTTCCACATCACGACACGATCGTTTTGTGATAAAACTCAAAAGACCGCAACAGTCCAGAGCAATGGAGAGTGTGGAAAAGAGGTGAAGAAGCATGTGCAGGCAGGCTGGAACGGGTGGAGGAAAGTATCAGGTGTGATGTGTGACAGAAGAGTTTCAGCTAAAATGAAAGTGTACAAAATCATGGTGAGAGCGGCCATGCTGATTGGTCTAGAGACAGTGTGGTGAGAGCAGCCATGCTGATTGGTCTAGAGACAGTGTGGTGAGAGCAGCCATGCTGATTGGTCTAGAGACAGTGTGGTGAGAGCAGCCATGCTGATTGGTCTAGAGACAGTGTGCTGAGAGCGGCCATGCTGATTGGTCTAGAGACAGTGTGGTGAGAGCAGCCATGCTGATTGGTCTAGAGACAGTGTGGTGAGAGCGGCCATGCTGATTGGTCTAGAGACAGTGTGGTGAGAGCAGCCATGCTGATTGGTCTAGAGACAGTGTGGTGAGAGCGGCCATGCTGATTGGTCTAGAGACAGTGTGGTGAGAGCAGCCATGCTGATTGGTCTAGAGACAGTGTGGTGAGAGCGGCCAAACTGATTGGTCTAGAGACAGTGTGGTGAGAGCGGCCATGCTGATTGGTCTAGAAACAGTAGCACTGAGGAAAAGACAGGGAACAGAGATGTTTGTAGCAGAGATGAAGATGCTGAGGATCTCTCTGGGAGTGACCAGGATGGACAGGATCAGAGGAACAGCACATGTTAGAGGTTTTAAAGTCAGAGAGGTCAGACTGAGATGGTTTGGACATGTGCAGAGGAGAGAGAGAGAGTACATCAGAAGAAGGATGCTGGGTTTGGAACCACCAGGAAAGAGGACTAGAGGAAGACCAAAGAGGAGGTTCATGGATACAGTGAAGGAAGACATGAAGATAGTTGGTGTGACTGAAGAGGATGCAGGAGATAGGGTTAGATGGAAGAGGCTGACTTGCTGTGGCGCCCCCTGAAGGGAGATGCCGGAAGAAGAAGAAGATCGCTTTTGAGAGGTTTGTCGTGGAAGGATTATTTTATGGATTATTTTATTTTCTGGTGGAACTTTCGATCTGTTGTCTTGAAGGAGAAACTGAAGGAGATGAAGACGGCTGATCAGCAGAAATCACTTTTTTACAGATGAGGTCATGGTTTGGGAAAAAGGAAGACTCCCCAGAATTCCTCACAGCAGGGAGTCCTGTTCCTCTAAACGCCCCATGACTTCACTGTTTGAGCACCCGCCACAGGGGCTGATGGGAGCTGAAGTTCTGCTCAGAAACAGAGCTTCTTTGTGATGTCAGTCCTTGTGACGGCAGTGTGATCGGCTCCAACAACGACAGGCTTTCACACCACATTACCACCGACATCACATGAACGCATCGTTTCACACACAAACACACAAACTCTGACCATGTGGGCCGTCAATATTTTATACTTTTTATTGATAAGGATGAATAAACGGGAAACATGAAGGATAAACTGACCTCAACCTCTCCTCCTCTTTCTTTCGGAGGTTGAAGTCTCGTTGGATGACCTCCCAGACGTGTTTGGCCTCCTCGTCGGTCAGACGGGAAAGATCAAGCTTCCGCTCCATCGCCTGGAACAGCCAATCACTGATCAGTTTATACGAAGTGGACATACCAACCCGGTGTTCATCTGTGTACACCTTGACGGCATCTCTGCACCCAAAGATTTCTATTAAAACATGTTACTCACTCACTCTTGTTGTCATGGTAACTATGCTACCTCTTTCAACTTGGTTTTACATATTGTTTGTAGTTATAAGTTTTTTTGTTGTTATTATCCAAGTACTGGCCAATCGGATGCAGCGAATAAACGATATAATGGATGGGACGTTTGGGTCTGCAGTGAGAGAGACGTGTGCCTTCAAAAAGCTAGTTCCTGGATGGCGAATGGGTTGCCATGCCAAAGTAACCTGGATGAATGACTGTGCAGTGAGTTTAAAATATTAACAAATGGTTTAAAGTCTCATTAAAAACATCATTACTTTAGTTTTTCTGGATAATTTATCTCAGGTTTTTTTTATTTATGAAATCAGATTATTATAATAATCAAGTTTAAGTTTTGTGTTAAAAAAAAAAAAAGAAGTGATTCAAAAAGTAAAGATCTCGATTTACCAGGTGACCTCTGTTCATACCCCCACCATGGTAACCAGGATCTACGTTCCTACCCTCACCATGGTAACCAGGATCTACGTTCCTACCCCCACCATGGTAACCAGGATCTATGTTCCTACCCTCACCATGGTAACCAGGATCTACGTTCCTACCCTCACCATGGTAACCAGGATCTACGTTCCTACCCTCACCATGGTAACCAGGATCTACATTCCTGCCCTCACCATGGTAACCAGGATCTACGTTCCTACCCTCACCGTGGTAACCAGGATCTATGTTCCTACCCTCACCGTGGTAACCAGGATCTACGTTCCTACCCTCACCATGGTAACCAGGATCTACATTCCTACCCTCACTATTGTAACCAGGATCTACGTTCCTACCCTCACCATGGTAACCAGGATCTACGTTCCTACCCTCACCATGGTAACCAGGATCTACGTTCCTACTCTCACCATGGTAACCAGGATCTGCGTTCCTACCCTCACCATGGTAACCAGTTCAGTTTGTTTACAAGTTTATGTTTATTTCCTGTTTGATAATAACAGTTGTGTTCTCAAACTTTATTGATCCCTGTGTTTCATCGAACACCGCCGACCCGTTCTGCATCGCTCCGTCGTGGTAAAGACAGAGCTGAGCCGAAAAGCAAAGCTCTCGATTTACAAGTTGATCTACGTTCCTACCCTCACCATGGTAACCAGGATCTACGTTCCAACCCTCACCATGGTAACCAGGATCTATGTTCCTACCCTCACCATGGTAACCAGGATCTACGTTCCAACCCTCACCATGGTAACCAGGATCTATGTTCCTACCCTCACCGTGGTAACCAGGATCTACATTCCTACCCTCACCATGGTAACCAGGATCTACATTCCTACCCTCACCATGGTAACCAGTGTGGGTGGTGACCGAAAGAAAGTTTACAGATACAAGTAGCTGAAATGATCTTCCTCTGCAGGGTGGTTTGACTCTCTCTCAGAGATAGAGGAAGGAGCTCTGCCATCCAGGAGGAGCTTGAAGTTGAGCCGTTGCTCCTCCGGATCGAGAGAAGCCAAATAGGGTGGTTCAGGCATTTGGTTAAGATTCCTCCCTCGCTGTTGAGGTGTTTTGTCAACCAGGGAAGAGACCCAGAGGAACACCCCAGACCCACTAGAAAGACTGTGTCTCATAGCTGAACAGAGAACACCTCGGGATTTTCCCAGGTGGAGGATGCAGCCGGGCTGAGAGAAGCCTAGGTTTCTTTCTGAGGGTTTTGCTCCCACAACCAGGTCCCGGATAAGAGGAAGACAACAGAACAGAATGGACGTTTCAATCCCGATTCAAGGAGAAACTCCTGAATGTTGTTCCATATTATGAAGCTGATCAATATTTCCATCAGTCTGGGAAATAAAAATGATCTCTGCTGCTGGAAAACAGGAAATAAGTGGATGAAAACATTCTGTTTTTACTGTGTCTGATTCAGAGCCCACATTGTGCCATGCAGATAAAGAGGAAGGATTCTACAGCTGGTGAAATGACGTTACAAAGCTGTATCTTAAAGGAGACGAGCATGGAGATGAACAACTCAATCTGTTTAGAGTCAGAATAGAGACTATCACATCAACTAAAGAAGACCCCACTCTGCAGACAGCCCACTGTGAAACCATGAGTGTAGGTCTAACTTTACTGGATGAATACCAGTACTCTGAGGGTCACCAGATCATCTCTTCTCAATTAAAAACGATTTAATCTGTTTCAGCATCAAATTCAGCTGTTCTTAGAAAGATGTTTGGATTTTGTTTTGTCTTCTGAATCTCTTATCCCGAACAGGGTCGCAGGGGGTGCTGGAGTCTAACACAGCTGATTTCAGGTGAGAGGCAGGATACACTCCGAACAGGTCACCAGTCTGTCACGGGGTCACTCACACAGACAACCATCCACACACTCTCTTTCCCAGAGGGAATTTCATAGCAGCCGACTAACCTAACATACGTTTAAGGAGGGTGAGAGAAAACCCACACAGAAGGGCCAGAATTTCAGGCCTCGTCCCACCAGGGGCTCCAACCCTGACCTTCTTGCTGTGAGACCACTGGATAACCACTGAACCACCGTGCCGCCCAGTAGTTTGGATGTCAAACCAAACCAGGAAAGAACTTCAATAGTTGCAAATAATGTTCAGATGCAGAAGCTCTAAAACCCTAACGACATCGTTTAGGTTCTAAAACCCTAACGACATCGTTTAGGATCTAAAACCCTAACGACATCGTTTAGGCTCTAAAACCCTAACGACATCGTTTAGGATCTAAAACCCTAACGACATCGTTTAGGATCTAAAACCCTGACACATCGTTTAGGTTCTAAAACCCTAACGACATCGTTTAGGCTCTAAAACCCTAACGACATCGTTTAGGATCTAAAACCCTAACGACATCGTTTAGGCTCTAAAACCCTAACGACATCGTTTAGGATCTAAAACCCTGACACACATCGTTTAGGATCTAAAACCCTAACGACATCGTTTAGGATCTAAAACCCTAACGACATCGTTTAGGATCTAAAACCCTGACACATCGTTTAGGTTCTAAAACCCTAACGACATCGTTTAGGATCTAAAACCCTAACGACATCGTTTAGGATCTAAAACCCTGACCCACATCGTTTAGGTTCTAAAACCCTAACGACATCGTTTAGGATCTAAAACCCTGACACATCGTTTAGGATCTAAAACCCTGGATGAACACATTTAGGTGTGTAGCACTAAGACATTGTTGTATGACTCGTCTCAAGATTTTTCTGTAACTTCGATCTCTCTTATAATTTGTTTATTGAGAAACCAAATTTGTTATGTTGATTTTTCTGTAAGAAACATTTTTTTTAGGAAATCAATTTTTTGCCCCAAGCATAATTTCTCCACCTGTCAACCCTCAACCAGAAACATTACAGCAGGAAGTGTGGGGGGGGGATCATTTGGAGCACTGTGTAGATTTATGAATTCAAACATTCACATGTATATATATACAAACTGTCACGGTGGCCGAGAGGTTAAGGCGTTGGACTCGAAATCCAATGGGGTTTCCCTGCACAGGTTCGAATCCTGTCCGTGACGTAGTTTTACAAAAGGTGTGGTAAAGTGGAGCAAAGTAGGACCAAAGTGTTGCCAGTTTGATTCCTGCCATGGGCATGTTTAAGTGTCTCTGGAGAAGACACCTTACCCCCATTTAATACAGTTGTATTAATAAACAACGATTGTATTAATGATCATGGTGCCGTGAATAAATCAGAAAATGTCGACTTCCATCACCCGGAACATCAAATCACCAATCAGTGAGCGCTTGATTGGTACATACTTCCACTTTGACCCAGGAAAGGAACCATACTCTATTTACTCATGCTCCAAGATCTTCTCTAAAGAAAGACCAGGTTTTTATGGTCCTTTCCTGGTTGCTGGGCTCCATTTTTCTGTAATAGTTCTTCATAATTTCTGCTGGTCTCTCCTGGTGCCTCATTGACTTCAATGCAAGTAGAGTGATCTATACAGATGTGGACTCACTAGTGAGGCGTTCGGGAGGCCTCCTAACCAAATGCCCAGACAAGCCCATCTGGAATCTCTCAATCTGGAGAAGCAATGGCTCTATTTCAAGCTCCTCCCGGATGGCCGAGATCCTCCCTCTATCTCTGAGTGAGAGCTCAGCCACCCTGCAGAGGAAGATCATTTCAGCCGCTTGTATTCATGATCTCGTTCTTTTGGTCACCACTCACAGCTGGTTACCATAGTGAGGTAAGGAACGTAGATCCTGGTTACCATGGTGAGGGTAGGAACGTAGATCCTGAGGGTAGGAATGTAGATCCTGGTTACCATGGTGAGGGTAGGAACGTAGATCCTGAGGGTAGGAATGTAGATCCTGGTTACCATGGTGAGGATAGGAACGTAGATCCTGGTTACCATGGTGAGGGTAGGAACGTAGATCCTGGTTACCACGGTGAGGGTAGGAACGTAGATCCTGGTTACCATGGTGAGGGTAGGAACGTAGATCCTGGTTACCATGGTGAGGGTAGGAACGTAGATCCTGGTTACCATGGTGAGGGTAGGAACGTAGATCCTGGTTACCATGGTGAGGGTAGGAAAGTAGATCTTGGTTACCACGGTGAGGGTAGGAACGTAGATCCTGGTTACCATGGTGAGGGTAGGAATATAGATCCTGGTTACCATGGTGAGGGTTGGAACGTAGATCCTGAGGGTAGGAATGTAGATCCTGGTTACCATGGTGAGGGTAGGAATGTAGATCCTGGTTACCATGGTGAGGGTAGGAACGTAGATCCTGAGGGTAGGAATGTAGATCCTGGTTACCATGGTGAGGATAGGAACGTAGATCCTGGTTACCATGGTGAGGGTAGGAACGTAGATCCTGGTTACCACGGTGAGGGTAGGAACGTAGATCCTGGTTACCATGGTGAGGGTAGGAACGTAGATCCTGGTTACCATGGTGAGGGTAGGAACGTAGATCCTGGTTACCATGGTGAGGGTAGGAACGTAGATCCTGGTTACCATGGTGAGGGTAGGAAAGTAGATCTTGGTTACCACGGTGAGGGTAGGAACGTAGATCCTGGTTACCATGGTGAGGGTAGGAATATAGATCCTGGTTACCATGGTGAGGGTTGGAACGTAGATCCTGGTTACCACGGTGAGGGTAGTAATATAGATCCTGGTTACCATGGTGAGGGTAGGAACGTAGATCCTGGTTACCATGGTGAGGGTAGTAATATAGATCCTGGTTACCATGGTGAGGGTAGGAATATAGATCCTGGTTACCATGGTGAGGGTAGGAATATAGATCCTGGTTACCATGGTGAGGGTAGGAATATAGATCCTGGTTACCATGGTGAGGGTAGGAATATAGATCCTGGTTACCATGGTGAGGGTAGGAATATAGATCCTGGTTACCATGGTGAGGGTAGGAATATAGATCCTGGTTACCATGGTGAGGGTAGGAATATAGATCCTGGTTACCATGGTGAGGGTAGGAATATAGATCCTGGTTACCATGGTGAGGGTAGGAATATAGATCCTGGTTACCATGGTGAGGGTAGGAATATAGATCCTGGTTACCATGGTGAGAGTAGGAACGTAGATAGATTGGTAAATCCAGAACTTAGCTTCTTAGCTCAGCTGTTTCTTCACCACGATGGACCGATGCAGCGTCCAGACACCGGATTGCAATAATAATTATTATTAATCTTTATGGTGAAAATCCCATTGATCGCCTCCAGTGGCTGACTCCCAGTATAAGACTAGATTCTTTTCTCTGTCACTAGCAACAGATCAATGTGTCAGTCAGAGCGTTTCCATGGTGACCGTCTATCACTCTTTTGCTTGTGGGTGACGTCACCAAAGTATTTCCAGTTTCCATCGGCTCATTCTAGAGACGTGGCCGGGGCGGGATGGAGATCAAGTTGGTTCACATCTGAGATTTGTTTCAGGTGTGATTTAAGATTACTCATTATGTAAAAAGAGTTATGTTGTTTTTTTATAACATAACACAGTTCTTAGTAAACGAGTCCTTAAGGATCTAAACCAGTCTACCCTGGTTTCTATTGGTCTCTATCAGTCCCTGATGGTGTGTCCTGGTCCCTAATGATCTCTGATTTTAGGTTTTCATTAGTCTGATAAGTTTCTGTAGGTCTCTACTGGTCTCTGCTGGTCCTTAGTAGTTCCTCCTGGTCTGAATTGGTCTTTTTCTCTTTGACCTTCTTTCAACCCAAACAAGTTGTAATTAAAAAATAAGATTAAAGCGGCTCACCTCCTGGTCTGGATCCTCTGCTCGTCTCCGCAGCGATGGACTAACGAGGCATCCCAGAATAATCAGACATCAGCTGATCACATGACAGGCACACACCGCTGCAGGCGGCCGGAGACACAGCGGGGCTGTGTGAGGAGGCCTGGAGAAATGCAGGGATGGTCTGGGATTCTGTTTGGACCACCAGCCAGACCTCGGTCCTGCTGAACCAGAGATTCTATGGTTTGAAACTCAGACTGTTTTTTTGTTAATATGAGAAACTTTTAACGCATTTTTAAAAATTCACATTTTTCTGAAGCATATTTGATTAACTGGACAAAAAAGACCCCTCTGTGTCTGACAGAGGGGTGCAGAAATGTTCCTTTAACAGGGTTCACACAAACAAGCGGACAGAAGCAGACATACTGTAAGCAACAGGCATTCCCGAAACCTTCATAAAGCGGACATAAAAACAAGACATAAAACATTTCAAATCACATGCTGTTGACTCATGGTTCAGGGTTTTAATTGTTTTTGGAAGAAATAATTTCATATAGATTTCTTCGGTCCGTTCCATCATCTTCTGCTTGTTCTGGGGTCGGGTCGCGGGGGCAACAGCCTCAAACGGGAAACCGAGGCCTCTCTCTCCCTGGCTGCATCCTCCAGCTCACCTGGAGAATCCCAAGTCATTTCCCGGCCAGCTGTGAGACATAGTCTCTCCAGCGGGTCTGGGGTCTGCCCCTTGGTCTCCACCCGGTGGGACGTGCCCACAACAGCTCACCAGCAAGGTGCTCGGGGGGCACCAACCACCCCATCTGGCTCCTCTTGAACTGGAGGAGGAGCAGCTCGTTATCGAGCTCCTCACGGATGGCAGAACTCCTCACCCGATCTTTGAGTGAGAGCCCAGCCACCCTGCAGAGGAAGCTCATTTCGGCCGCTTGTACCCGCAATCTCATTCTTTCGGTCACCACCCACAGCTGGTTACCATGGTGAGGGTAGGAACGTAGATGCTGGTTACCACGGTGAGGGTAGGAACGTAGATCCTGGTTACCACGGTGAGGGTAGGAACGTAGATCCTGGTTACCATGGTGAGGGTAGGAACGTAGATCCTGGTTTCCATGGTGAGGGTAGGAACGTAGATTCTGGTTACCATGGTGAGGGTAGGAACGTAGATCCTGGTTACCATGGTGAGGGTAGGAACGTAGATCCTGGTTACCATGGTGAGGGTAGGAACGTAGATCCTGGTTACCATGGTGAGGGTAGGAACGTAGATCCTGGTTACCATGGTGAGGGTAGGAACGTAGATCCTGGTTACCATGGTGAGGGTAGGAACGTAGATCCTGGTTACCATGGTGAGGGTAGGAATGTAGATCCTGGTTACCATGGTGAGGGTAGGAACGTAGATCCTGGTTACCATGGTGAGGGTAGGAACGTAGATCCTGGTTACCATGGTGAGGGTAGGAACATAGATCGACTTGTAAATCGAGAGCTTTCCTTTTCGGCTCAGCTCTCTCTTTACCACGACGGACCGATGCAGCGTCCTAGTTATTGCTGATGCCGCACCGATCCGCCTGTCGATCTCCCGCTCCATCTTTCCACCACTCGTGAACAAGACCCCGAGATACTTAAACTCGTCCACTTGGGACAGGAACCTGTCCCTGACCCACAGGGGATATTCCACCCTTTTCCGGGCGAGGACCATGGTCTCGGATTTGGAGGCGCTAATTCCCATCCCGGCCGCTTCACACTCGGCAGTAAATCGATCCAGTGATTAGATTTCTTTTAATAGAATTTTGTGTCTCCGGCCTGAACGGAGAAGGGGTGATGGTGGGTTTCCTGATCACAGGACCCTCCAACAGAAGAGACGGTGGAGACTGTGGTAAAATAATTCTCTTCCAGCTTCCAGCAGGTCTGCTGTACTGGATCCAGTGGTTCCACGTGTACCCCGATTCATTCACTCATCAGTCTGATGTGATCTGTTTTAATCCAGTCCCTTCCAGCTCGATGGTTTAGCGGTTGATCATGGAAGTCTGGGTTTTTATTGGATTCATGAACCAGATCCCTGAGCGGTGGGACCAGATGGATCAGGCTGTAGATCCAGTCTGAGTACTGGGCCCCCATTTTGAAGCATTTCCATGACAACCAGAGCTTCTTGAAGCGTGGCAACACCACAGGAACAAAGCTGTGGTTACCACGGAAACAGGACCAGGTGGAACCCCTCACACTGTAAAGCTGAACTCATCACGTCTGTAAATGTTTCTGCTGCTGGTTTCAGGGAAACACTGTTGCCGTAGAAACACCAGGTGATCCATCATCATGTATTATTTAATAAACACACCTCATTATTTAATCTGTTTGATTAGATTTATGGTCTGTATCGATCCAGGAGAGAATCAGAAAAATGATTTTACATGCTGAGCCTCGTTTCACCTGCTTTTTAAAGTGAACGTCAGGCTGCTTTTTATGGTTCATCGTTTGTTTCGTTTCGTCTTCTGAACTGCTTTATCCCTCATGAGGTCACCGGGCATGCCGGAGCCCATCCCGACAGACTTCAGGCAAGAGGCAGGATACACCCTAAACAGCTCACCAGTCTGTTGCAACGCCACACACACATCCATCCATCCATCTACACACACACATTGATTCTTATGCCAATCAACTAACATGTATGTTTTTGGAGGAAACCAGAAAAAACCCACACATACACAGGGAAAACATGCAAACTACACACAGAAAGACCCTTGTTCCAAACCCAGCTGGGTCTCTAACCAGCAGGCCGTGGTGGTGTAGCGCTGATCATCACCTTTCAACCCACATGGAATGAAATAGAAGAACTTGACTGAGCGACGAGACGTTAAACCTTTCTTTGGGACCTGAATTTAAAACACACCCTCCGGTACCCGCTCTAACAGAGAGGGACCCCCACCTCAGTCTGCCAGTCTAGAGACACCATCCTCAATGTGGACGTGATGGTGCAAAGGTGTGCCAGTCTAGAGACACCATCCTCGATGTGGACGTGATGGTGCAAAGGTGTGCCAGTCTAGAGACACCATCCTCAATGTGGACGTGATGGTGCAAAGGTGTGCCAGTCTAGAGACACCATCCTCAATGTGGACGTGATGGTGCAAAGGTGTGCCAGTCTAGAGACACCATCCTCAATGTGGACGTGATGGTGCAAAGGTGTGCCAGTCTAGAGACACCATCCTCGATGTGGACGTGAGGGTGAAAAGGTGTGCCAGTCTAGAGACACCATCCTCGATGTGGACGTGATGGTCCAAAGGTGTGCCAGTCTAGAGACACCATCCTCGATGTGGACGTGATGGTGCAAAGGCATGTCAGCCAGGACAGCACCATGCCATACAGAGCCTTCAGGAGCTGTGGGAGTAAAAGATGGCTCAGTGGAGAGGGCATCTGTCACCTAGGATGGCCGTAAATGGCTCCTATTGTAGCCACAGACCAGTAAACAAACCTACTTTTTTTTTTTACTGTTTATGAGATAAAACTTTACAGAGTTTTAACTAATCCAGACTAATCCAGACTAATCCAGACTAATCCAGACTAACCCAGACTAATCCAGACTAACCCAGACTAATCCAGACTAATCCAGACTAATCCAGACTAACCCAAACTAATCCAGACTAATCCAGACTAATCCAAACTAACCCAGACTAATCCAGACTAATCCAGACTAACCCAGACTAATCCAGACTAACCTAATCCAGACTAACCCAGACTTATCCAGACTAATCCAAACTAACCCAGACTAATCCAGACTAACCCAGACTAATCCAGACTAACCTAATCCAGACTAATCCAGACTAACCCAGACTAACCCAGACTAATCCAGACTAATCCAGACTAACCCAGACTAATCCAGACTAACCTAATCCAGACTAACCCAGACTAATCCAGACTAACCTAATCCAGACTAATCCAGACTAACCCAGACTTATCCAGACCACGTCATCTCATGTTTAAGGTTGTTTTTGTTTATTTTTGTTTTTTTGTCTGAGTTTTAATCTTAGTTTTAGGAACAAAAATTAATTTAAGTTTTTGTCACATTTTAGTTTCTTTATATTTTTTAGTTTCAGTCAAGTTTTAGTGTAAAAAAAAAACAAACCTTCAAAACAAACTACAACAAATATTCTAACAGCAAACAAAGTAAAATAAATATAATTTTTTAGAATTTAATTTAGATTTTTTTTAGTGAGGAACGTTTTAACTTAATTATAATTAAAAATAACACCTCTTAAAAACCCTGTAAACAAAGTAAACATTGTACTGTGTCTTTAAATAATAAATGTCATAATAATCATAAATCATAATAATATCATCATAAATAATGACAAATCACACATAATCATCATAAATAATAATAATAATCATAATAATCCAGTCATAATCATAAATGTTTTTATTATTTTAACCAAGAATAAAAAACAACTGATGATGAAACCAGTCGTTAGCAACCAAGCTAAGGAAGTTAGCAGCGCTAACAAGCTAGCCTTAGCTTGAAGTTAGCATGCTGTTTAAGAATATGTGTAAAACGTTAAGCGTTTCACACGTAGCGCCACCAAACGGGCCCCTTTGTTACTGTCACCATCATGGTGTGTGACTTTCATGGTGTGTGACCTCCTCGCGGCTCCAGGTGTGTTGTGTAGACGGTGTGAACGTGTAGCATCGTGGGTGGCGTGCCGCCGTGGGAGACAGATGCAGCCGCTTTTTCTTTTCGCCGATCATCTCGTTACATTTTCGTCTCGTCAACAGAAACGTGCAAACGTCTCATTTTCGTCACATTTTCGTCACCAAAGAGCAGCATTTATTTTGTTATTGTTATGTCATCTTCATTGTCGTGGTTCCCTCGAGCCACCACCAGAGGGAGCCAGGGACCATCTCACCTTTCCCCCAATTCTGGCTAATTAGACAATCAGCACCTGTGGGCTCACCTGGATCCAATCTTCTGGCTGCCTATTTGAAGGCAGTCTCACCTGCCTTCTTTGTCAGGTCTTACTATCACCTCTCCCAGCCAGGTCACCCTGGTTGCCTGACCATGTTTGGTATTTTGGATTTTAGTTTGACTTTTGAAAACCTTAAGTTAATCGTGTTTTCTTTACAGACTTTCCTGATTTAACTTAATAAATCATGTTCAAAGTCCTGCATTTGGGTCCTCCTCTTTCCACCATTCTTCCACACCACAACAGTCATAAAAAAAGCCTCATAAACAAAAGTATTTTGTTGTCGTTATTGTTGATAAAAACAACACTGCTCATGTGGAAGATCATGTTAAATTAATTATCTTCTACGTAAAGATAATTATTATCATTCAAAAATCACTTGGACCAGCTCAAGTGTCTGACATGGATTCGTGGTGCACGGCTCGTTCGTGTTTCTATAAGTTCAGAAAATTTAATTCACGACAAACAAACTGTTTCTCATAAAGTAAGACCGTTTATAATTCTGTTCAGCTTTAGACCCCCACTTACCTCTCAGAACTACTCACACTCAATACCTCAACCAGGACCCGGTCAGGCCAACAGCACCGTCTGAACCCACCCAGGACACGGCTAAAAACAATGGGCGACAGGGCCTTCAAGGCTGCTGCTCCCCGCCTGTGGAATGCCCTCCCAGACTACCTCAGGGCCCCACAGACGGAGGATGCCTTTAAAAAAGGACTAAAAACCCACCTTTTTAAAAAGCTTATCATTTTTAAATTTTGTTTGTTTTTATTGTACTGTACTGTTTTAATTGTTTTTAATGTTTTAACCTTGTAGCACTCTGAGGCTTGATTTCAGGTGTAGAGTGCATTATAAATAAAATGTATTATTATTATTATCAGCTTTATTTAGAACACTGACCGGTCCCATGTGGTGACACTTCTCAGACTGCTGAGCTTATCATTGGAATGGGTTTCCTGTTCTCAGTGGTTTTTAGAATCATTCTTAAAGAAATCTAAAACAAACTAAGAAGGTAAATAAATTTTATTTGCAGCACCTTTAACAAACAGTTTGAACAAAAGTGAAAATACATCAAAATGTACAAAAAAAACAGGTTAGTAGATAAAATATATACAAACATGGTTTTAAAAGTATCTCCACAGGCCGGGGCGGGGGAGCTGGCGGTTGCTACGGTAGTGCCACGACTAGCTGTGTGGTAGTGCCAGTTAGAGCTTCAATTAATTTAATTTCTCTCCAGCTACAAGGTCAGGGATCATAAGCATTAGCTTTGAAATGGGTGAACAGAGATTCACAATGACATCAAACGCTGAGGCGTTCATCAGGTTCGTTAGTAGCAAAACATGGAGGTTAATCAAGCTGCAGGTCTCCATTAGCATTGTGTTCTACTTATCCGGGGGCGAGTCACCGGGGGGAACGGCCTCAGACGGGGAGCCCAGGCTTTTCTCACCCCGGCTGCATCCTCCAGCTCACCCAGGAGGATCCTGAGGTGTTCCCTGTCCAGCTGTGAGACAGTACCTCACAATGGGTCGGAAGATCTCACTAGTGAGGGATTCGGAAGGCATCCTAACCAGATGCCCAAACCACCCCATCTGGCTTTTCTCGACTCGGTAGAGCAACGTCTCCACTTCGAGCTCCTCCCTCTATCTCTGAGAGAGTCCAGCCATCCTGAGGAGGAAGATCATTTCAGACCCTTGTATCCGTATTGTCGTTCTTTCGGTCACCATCCACACAGGTTACCATGGCACCCACTCAGAGAAAGAGGGAGGAGTTTGGAATAGAGTTGTTGCTCCTCCGGATCCAGAGGAGTCATTTGATTAGGATGCCTCCCTTGCTGGTGTTCCGCCCCACTGGGAGGAGACCCAGCAGGAGACCCAAACCCTGGACAGGGAACACCTCAGGACCCTCCTGGGTGAGATGGAGGATGCAGCCGGGGTGAGAGAAGTCTGGGCTTCCTGTCTGAGGCTGTTGCCCCCGGCGACCCGGCCCCGGATAAGCAGAAGATGGTGAAATAGAATTTCTGAAGTTTCAACCACTTGAAGGGTCTTCCTCTTCTCAGCACTCCTCACAGGATGGGGGCGTGGCTCAGCGAGTCACACTTCCTGCTCATTATAATAGTTTTTTCTGGTTGTTTGTTTTTTAACATGAGATTTAAAGTGAACTCCAAGTTTTTTTCTTGGTGTTTTTTTTTTAATTGAACAAACATAAACAAACAAACTGAACAGAAAAACATTTAATGTGAAAAATTTGAGTTAAAACATGAAAATAAAACTTTGTTAGAGGTTAGAAGGTGATGACATCATCAGCGGCGTCCTCACAGCGTGGTGAAGTGGCTCAACGCTTCCCGTAGTTTATCTGCAATCTGACCAATCAGAGAGCAGAGCACACATCAGACACTGCAGTGACCCCTCCCACATCCACACAAACCCCTCACCTGCTGGTAGAACGCCACCTGCTGCTGTAGGTAGAACTGCATCACACGGTTGTAATCATAGATACGGTTGCTATGGAAATGATTCATCTCAGCTAGAAAAAAAAAAGAGCATAAAAAGAGTTTAAAATCAAATGAATCTGTAAACCCGGGGGGTCTCCATGTTTTTAGAAACTCAGAGCTACTTCATCGATACGGAGTCATACGAAGAGCAACCAGTTAGATCTCCTCCATCAGTGAGGAAGGTGGAGTCTTCATGGACGTGTGGAGCTGAGCTCCTTCATGTGGAGTCTTCATGGACGTGTGGAGCTGAGCTCCTTCATGTGGAGTCCTCATGGACGTGTGGAGCTGAGCTCCTTCATGTGGAGTCTTCATGGACGTGTGGAGCTGAGCTCCTTCATGTGGAGTCTTCATGGACGTGTGGAGCTGAGCTCCTTCATGTGGAGTCTTCATGGACGTGTGGAGCTGAGCTCCTTCATGTGGAGTCTTCATGGACGTGTGGAGCTGAGCTCCTTCATGTGGAGTCTTCATGGACGTGTGGAGCTGAGCTCCTTCATGTGGAGTCTTCATGGACGTGTGGAGCTGAGCTCCTTCATGTGGAGTCTTCATGGACGTGTGGAGCTGAGCTCCTTCATGTGGAGTCTTCATGGACGTGTGGAGCTGAGCTCCTTCATGTGGAGTCTTCATGGACGTGTGGAGCTGAGCTCCTTCATGTGGAGTCTTCATGGACGTGTGGAGCTGAGCTCCTTCATGTGGAGTCTTCATGGATGTGTGGAGCTGAGCTCCTTCATGTGGAGTCTTCATGGACGTGTGGAGCTGAGCTCCTTCATGTGGAGTCTTCATGGACGTGTGGAGCTGAGCTCCTTCATGTGGAGTCTTCATGGACGTGTGGAGCTGAGCTCCTTCATGTGGAGTCCTCATGGACGTGTGGAGCTGAGCTCCTTCATGTGGAGTCTTCATGGATGTGTGGAGCTGAGCTCCTTCATGTGGAGTCTTCATGGATGTGTGGAGCTGAGCTCCTTCATGTGGAGTCTTCATGGACGTGTGGAGCTGAGCTCCTTTATGTGGAGTCTTCATGGACGTGTGGAGCTGAGCTCCTTCATGTGGAGTCTTCATGGACGTGTGGAGCTGAGCTCCTTCATGTGGAGTCTTCATGGACGTGTGGAGCTGAGCTCCTTCATGTGGAGTCTTCATGGACGTGTGGAGCTGAGCTCCTTCATGTGGAGTCTTCATGGATGTGTGGAGCTGAGCTCCTTCATGTGGAGTCTTCATGGACGTGTGGAGCTGAGCTCCTTCATGTGGAGTCTTCATGGACGTGTGGAGCTGAGCTCCTTCATGTGGAGTCTTCATGGACGTGTGGAGCTGAGCTCCTTCATGTGGAGTCCTCATGGACGTGTGGAGCTGAGCTCCTTCATGTGGAGTCTTCATGGATGTGTGGAGCTGAGCTCCTTCATGTGGAGTCTTCATGGATGTGTGGAGCTGAGCTCCTTCATGTGGAGTCTTCATGGACGTGTGGAGCTGAGCTCCTTTATGTGGAGTCTTCATGGACGTGTGGAGCTGAGCTCCTTCATGTGGAGTCTTCATGGACGTGTGGAGCTGAGCTCCTTCACGTGGAGTCTTCATGGACGTGTGGAGCTGAGCTCCTTCATGTGGAGTCTTCATGGACGTGTGGAGCTGAGCTCCTTTATGTGGAGTCTTCATGGACGTGTGGAGCTGAGCTCCTTCATGTGGAGTCTTCATGGACGTGTGGAGCTGAGCTCCTTCATGTGGAGTCTTCATGGACGTGTGGAGCTGAGCTCCTTTATGTGGAGTCTTCATGGACGTGTGGAGCTGAGCTCCTTCATGTGGAGTCTTCATGGACGTGTGGAGCTGAGCTCCTTCATGTGGAGTCTTCATGGACGTGTGGAGCTGAGCTCCTTCATGTGGAGTCTTCATGGATGTGTGGAGCTGAGCTCCTTCGTGTGAAGTCTTCATGGACGTGTGGAGCTGAGCTCCTTCATGTGGAGTCTTCATGGACGTGTGGAGCTGAGCCCCTTCATGTGGAGTCTTCATGGACGTGTGGAGCTGAGCCCCTTCATGTGGAGTCTTCATGGACGTGTGGAGCTGAGCTCCTTCATGTGGAGACGTTCAGAAGGAATGAAGACAGGATCTTCTGTCTGAACATACCCGGCTTCACTATGGAACTATGGAAGATGTAGGACTGCTAGTGTTGTTCCACCACAGTGAAGGATGTGGAGCTTTTAGAGACAGTTTAAGATCTAAATATGATTCACTGGAGCTGAAAAACGTCATTGCCACGGTAACCCACATCCCACCCAATGTAGGACCAACGGTCACAACTGTTCCAGCTCTGTCCCACCCAACTCAGCACCACCTAGCAGCTGTTCTGAGGCTGTTTGGAGCTCTCTCTCGGACTGATCGGAGCTACCGGACACATACAGTACATTTACCCACTAGGAGATCAATAAAGTATCTGTATCTATAAGTGATGATTGAATTCTGATCTTTATTCTGATTAAATACCAGTGTGTGGCATCGGGGTTTACCCTGGAGTGAGTAGCTCATACAGCTCAGTCGGTGGTTCATCGTTTTTTTGTCGCTGTTGCTGATTTTTCCAGCTGAAATCAAACGATCGGCTTCTTTCACTTTTTCCAACGCCGCCTTGAACACAAAGCAGAGAAAGCTCAGACTCCGCCTTCAAACGAAGCCCCGCCCAAACAGGATGTAGTGCGTACCTTGTGCGTTGTGATGATGTCAGGGAAACATCCCAGCAGACCTTTATACTCGCTGTTCGTCTCCAACAGGAAGTGGAGATCCTTCTGAGGCTGAAAATACAAAATAAAATGTATAATTCAGGAGATCTGATTTTAAAAACATCATTAGTTACTTTACAGATTAATTAGATGGTTTTAAAACAGAGTTAATAATTCAGTTATGAAGTCATCAAATTAACTGTGATTCTAAAAGATGTCTGACAATAAAAATAAACACATTAGATAAACGACCGCAGCATCGATCCGAGGTGGTGAAGAAAGAGCAAATGTAACCATGGTAACCAGGATCTACGTTCTTACCCTCACCATGGTAACCAGGATCTACGTTCCTACTCTCACCATGGTAACCAGGATCTAAGTTCCTACCCTCACCACGGTAACCAGGATCTACTTTCCTACCTTCACCATGGTAACCAGGATCTACGTTCTTACCCTCACCATGGTAACCAGGATCTACGTTCTTACCCTCACCATGGTAACCAGGATCTACGTTCCTACCCTCACCACGGTAACCAGGATCTACTTTCCTACCTTCACCATGGTAACCAGGATCTACGTTCTTACCCTCACCATGGTAACCAGGATCTACGTTCTTACCCTCACTATGGTAACCAGGATCTAAGTTCCTACCCTCACCATGGTAACCAGGATCTACGTTCCTACCCTCACCATGGTAACCAGGATCTAAGTTCCTACCCTCACCATGGTAACCAGGATCTACGTTCCTACCCTCACCATGGTAACCAGGATCTACGTTCCTACCCTCACCATGGTAACCAGGATCTACGTTCCTACCCTCACCATGGTAACCAGGATCTAAGTTCCTACCCTCACCATGGTAACCAGGATCTACGTTCCTACCCTCACCATGGTAACCAGGATCTACGTTCCTACCCTCACCATGGTAACCAGGATCTACGTTCCTACCCTCACCACGGTAACCAGGATCTACTTTCCTACCTTCACCATGGTAACCAGGATCTACGTTCCTACCCTCACCATGGTAACCAGGATCTACTTTCCTACCCTCACCATGGTAACCAGGATCTACTTTCCTACCTTCACCATGGTAACCAGGATCTACGTTCCTACCCTCACCACGGTAACCAGGATCTACTTTCCTACCTTCACCATGGTAACCAGGATCTACTTTCCTACCCTCACCATGGTAACCAGGATCTACTTTCCTACCCTCACCATGGTAACCAGGATCTACTTTCCTACCTTCACCATGGTAACCAGGATCTACGTTCCTACCCTCACCATGGTAACCAGGATCTACGTTCCTGGATGTAACTGTGTGTGTGTATGTATGTGTGAGTATGTGTGTGTGTGTTTTTACCTGTTCTGCCACGATGTGTGCGATCTCCTCGTAGGTTTGTCCAGCAGCTGTGAGAGCATCTGTCAGTGTTTCCTCTCCTACACACACACACACACACACACACACACACACACACACACACACAGAATAAATCCTTTGATTTCAGGTTGTTTTTTCATTTTTGAACTCGTGTATTTTTTTCTGGTGAATAATTAACGTCCGTCTCTTGTGTCTCTCCTCACACACCGCTCTACGTCTTCACACTCTCATCTCAAACACCATGAGAGGTGGAACCCTCAGACCCTCTCCCTCTAGACCAGGAGGGGTCGGCAACCCAAAAAGGTTGAAAGGAGCAAAAAACAAAACACAAACACTTCTGGAGCCAAAAAAAAAAAAAAACCTAGTATTTTATCAACAGTAATAATTCCTTTTTGTTTTGTTTCATTTGTCAGAGTTTTGGTTTTTTTTCTGGTGGTTTTCTTGTTCTTTAGCTTTACTTCCTGTTTTATTTTGAAATTCTGACTTCACTCTCTTTCAGGTGTCTTGAGTTCTCCTCCTCATGTCTCCCTTCGTTCTAGTGATTGCCAGCTTCCTTCCTAATGTGTCCCACGTGTGTCTTTATGTCTCCACTCCCTGTGCGTCGGTGTGTCTTATTGTGTCTGGGTGTCCTGTCCTTCTTTTTTGTTTTTAAACTGCAGACTGTCTGCGTGTGTGTGTGTGTGTGTGTGTCTGTAACCTTACACTCATCATAGACAAGCGTCTTTAGAACATGAGTAACATTCTTTCTGGTTTCTATGGTAACGTTAAAGCACACCCTCGAAATATAAGACATCACAAAAACAAAGTGAATAAAACTACTGGTGAGTCTCCTCCCAGTCACAGTGAACCAGTCACTACCGCACGCAGAACCACAGGTCGCCGACCCCGCTCTAGACCCCCCGCTCTAGACCCCCCGCTCTAGACCCCCGCTCTAGACCCCCCGCTCTAGACCCCCCGCTCTAGACCCCCGCTCTAGACCCCCGCTCTAGACCCCCCGCTCTAGGCCCCCCGCTCTAGACCCCCGCTCTAGACCCCCCGCTCTAGACCCCCGCTCTAGACCCCCGCTCTAGACCCCCGCTCTAGGCCCCCCGCTCTAGACCCCCGCTCTAGACCCCCCGCTCTAGACCCCCCGCTCTAGACCCCCGCTCTAGGCCCCCCGCTCTAGACCCCCGCTCTAGACCCCCCGCTCTAGACCCCCCGCTCTAGACCCCCCGCTCTAGACCCCCGCTCTAGACCTCCACAGGATCAACTCTTTGGTTCTGTTTAAACTTTCAGCCCCCATGAAACCCCTTCCTCCACGTCACCGTGTTTCATTCTGGTTCTAATGAGTGAAACGTACGACGTCCTGTTTTTAATAAAACCTCTTATTATTAATTCATTAGTTGATTGTGTGTGATTAGATGTTTAATGTTACTGGTGACCTGTGCAGGGTGTACCCTGCCTTACCCCAGCTGGAACAGGTAAACTCCTCACCTGGATACCTGCTGCTGATGAACACAGTGGAAAGGTCCTTAAAGGCACGGCCGATCCGCTCGTACTCTTTCGGCAACGCTGGTATAAATACACACACACGCGCATACACACACACAATCCCACACACACGCGCGCGCACACACACACACACACCCACACACACACACCCACACACAAAATCCCACGCACACACACGCGCACATACACACACATCAAAACAATTCATTTAAACATCAAAACAATGGGATGGACATTAATTATTTTTTATATGTACAATAAAAAAAAAAAGTTGTAATTTTTCACACAACTGTAAAATGTGTGTTTCTGAGTGTGTGCGTGTGTGTGTGGGTACGTACGTCCCGTGCAGCGCTTCCAGTGTGTGTGTCCCACGTTGAGCAGCTCTCTGACTCCGTCCTCCATAGATTTACTGAAGCGGGCGTAGTGGTCACACCTCTGTTCCCTGCACACATAGAGGGGCGGGGTCAGAGCGAGCTGAGGGCGGAGCCAGCGGTGTAGACCTACACTTGTCCAGCATCCAGTTCCACGGCTTCAGGCTCCACCAGACTAAACATCATGGCTCCCACCGTCTCGTCCTTCTCCGCCTTCCTCTTGCCGAGCTTCCAGTCCTGAAACCGTCACACAGTCAGAGAGAACTACGCTCACCAGAATGGGCGGAGCTTCATCTACCCGCTCGTCTTTGTACGTCAGGAAGAGCGTGAAGACGTCGCTCTGAGAGACCACGGGGTGGCGACACATCCTGGTCATCCAGGCCTGAAGACGTTCCATCCTCATCCTGATGAAATCCTCCTCAAACCGACCTGGATGAACAGGTAGGAACCAATCAGGTCAGAGCAGCGGGGCACGGATCGTTTATCAGAGCAGCGGGGCACGGATCGTTTATCAGAGCAGCGGGGTACGGATCGTTTATCAGAGCAGCTCCGTGTTTCACTGAGGGTTCGTTATATAATTAATAAAGTTATGACGTCAAACACAAAAGGTTTTCACAACATAATATTATGTAATAACTCATTAATTTTAGGGGAGGTGGGGGTCAGAGGGGGAATCGCCATCTTTGAAGAGTTACCGGTTCGATTCCCACCATTGGTTCATGTCCAGGTGTCCCCGAAGAAGACACCAAACCCCGCTGTTACCCCCACTATTGACGCCCTCGTCCCCCTGTTCCCAGCTACTGTAGTGGATTTACAACTATAGTTAATTCTAGTACGGACCCCTGGGGTTACAAGCACCCCACTATTTGAGAAGCTAATGGGTGCAGTCCCTGACCTGGTAACAGGAGGTTACTATGTTTTCATGTAGAGGTTTAAATGAAGTGAGGCATTAATGTTCCTCAAATTGTCATGACGACACTGTGTGTGAAATCAACCTCTGCCTACTTCCTCTGAAAAAGTCAAATTCCGAATCAAAAATTCTGTCATGATCCCCTCACCTGCCACCAGAGGGAGCCCTAAACATTCCTCCCTGTCCGAGATTTCAGCCTGATCCCAAACACCTGGGTGATTAGCCTGATGCTAGTACTGGAACTTTAAAACTATGTGATGGAAACTGGAACTTTTGTCCTGCATTTGGGTCGCCCTCCTCCTTCCACATCAGAACACGGATACAGGTGTTAACGGGGTACGGCTATAGACTCACCTGTTACCTGCTTGTCCGGGAGCGATGGGATGGGCAGGACACATCCGAACTTCTCCAGCAGTCGTTCATACAGCCAATCAAAGTGCTTGTAGCGATGATTGACGGGTCTGTTGGTGGTCTAGGGGGAGACGGTACCATAAAGAACCTGTAGGTGTAACCAGGTGAGTGGGTGGGGTCTTACATTAGGGGTAATCTGGTATTCTATGAAGCTCTTCAGACCGTACAGCTTGGACTCCTTCTTAGGGTCTGCGATGACGCAGTCCAGAGGGGACGTGGGGTAGAGCCAAACCGGACCCACCTCCCCCACCTGATTACAGAATTAAAAAACAAGCTGATCAAACCAAACACTGATCAATCTGTTTGATTACTTACATAAACAGGAAGTCTGTCTCTGCTTGAAGGAGGAGGTCTGGTCAGAAGGAAAACCTCCGGATTGGGACCTTTAGAGAACGGGAACCTGGACACACATAAAGAACTGGTTTCTAGTGGTTCTAACTGGGGGCCGAACCTGGACACCTTTAAACCTAAAAATATCTGAATCACAAAGGGTTCCGTCTTCAGACCCATTCAAACACACACTCAATCCTATGTGTGATCCTTGTTACCATGGTGAGGGTAGTAACGTAGACCCTGGTTACCATGGTGAGGGTAGGAACGTAGATCCTGGTTACCATGGTGAGGGTAGGAACGTAGATCCTGGTTACCATGGTGAGGGTAGTAACATAGATCCTGGTTACCATGGTGAGGGTAGGAACGTAGATCCTGGTTACCATGGTGAGGGTAGGAACATAGATCCTGGTTACCATGGTGAGGGTAGGAACGTAGATCCCGGTTACCATGGTGAAGGTAGGAACGTAGATCCGGGTTACCATGGTGAGGGCAGGAACGTAGATCCTGGTTACCATGGTGAGGGTATGAACGTAGATCCTGGTTACCATGGTGAGGGTAT
>LR738563.1:15405034-15539726 GCA_902685375.1 Neostethus bicornis | reverse complement strand
AAAGAAAAGCAGCTCAAACAAGAAAAAGAGAGAAAAAAAAAGCTCTAAAGATGATAAAATAATAAAAGATTTGAACAAAGAGCTGAAATTTATGGTTCATGATGCTTTCACTGCTCTGTACGACATGCGCAACCGTAATGCAGAGCGCGCCTTCAGCCTAGCCTTGGAACTACTGGATACTGCCCTACCTGAACAGTTTCTTCTTTCCAAATATGATGTGCTGCTGCTGCTGTACGGCCGAGCTTCGGCTCTGACTGAAATAGGCCTTCCTGAGACGCTGTCGGAAGCTCAGCAAATCCTGACAAAGATGAAGGCAAGTGACGAGAAGAAATTTCAGTGTCTGATTTTTTACGGCATCGGTCGAGTCTATCTCAGAAAAAACAACTTCTCCATCGCTCTGCAGCAGTTTTTACAGGCTGAGAAGTTGGTGAAGAACAAGATCATGCCAGGTAGACTCACCTGGCCTTTAAACAAAGACTTGGTTAGAGACACGGAGCCAGAATATTTTAAGGATATGTTGGAAAGGTCTGTGGAGCTGTGCAAGTTTCCTCCTGTTCCTGACGCCATCTGCCGCAGCGATAAATGCCGTTACTCTTTCAAAGCTCGAATTTACGTTACAGATCCAGATTTTAAAGGTTACGTTCAGGTTTTCTGCTGTCAGAGCTGCAAAGTTGAGTTTCACATCCCCTGCTGGAAGACTTTGAAAATAGGCGTCTTTTCTGAAAAAAATGAAAAGGATATTCTCAAAGAATCTTGCCTGACTCCAGACTGTGTCGGTCAGATTTCTTGCATCCAAATCTTTGGTCCAACAGGCTCGGTGAAATGCAAACTAAACAACAAACTCTCTGTACAGACGACATCGAAGAAACAAAAAGTCTATCAGAAATGTGTTAAAAAGTCAAAGTGGAAAGAGGATCCCAAAGTCAAGCCAAAGAATTGTAAACAATCACTTCAGGCTGAGACGAACATCGCTGTTGCAATAACAGAGTCTGAGATTCAGAAGAAAAAGGCTGCCTCGCCTCAGACTTCAGAGAAAGCCTGGTTGATTTTTAAAGATCCAGTTCTCCTACAAATCAGCCGGAAGCAGAGGCTGTTTGAAGAAGAGAAAAGCCTCCAGTTTTCTGCTTTGATCAGCTGTCTGAAGCCCTGGCTGGAGCTGGACGTCTCAAAGGGGAACCGACTCGCTGAGAATTTTTTGAACATGCAGGATGACCAAACAGAGTCATTTGGACTTGCTGTTGAGCTGCTGCTTCAGAGAAGGAACCGGGTCTGGGCTCGTGTTTTTATTTGTTTCCTGAGTAGCCACACGGAAATAAATCCTCAGCTCAGCACTTGGGCTGTTCAGCTGAACACTTCAGGTTTGAAAGCAGCTCAAGCTTTCATCGAACGACACCTGGAACATTTTGAACACCTGAATCTGGCCGTGTTGCTTAACTTTGAACCAATGAAAAACCAGATTGTAGAGAAAGTCGGCACAGCCCCTGAGATTTTTCCCAAGATTGGTTTAACTGTGAGCGAGTTCCTAAAACAGGCTCCTGCAGAAGACATGAGGCTTTTTATTTGGACCCTGGAGGAGCACAGAGATGATTATCCATCCTGTCACTCCATGCTCGATGAATATTTTGACATGATGGACGGCAACTGTTTAGTTTTTAAAAAAACAAATGAAAATAAAGAATATGTCCGTTTAAAAGTTAAAACTCGAAGCCGGAAAAAGAAACCAAAAGAGACCAAGTTGATCAAAGTTATCCCATGTGTGAGAGGAATACACCAAACAGAAGAGGAATTTTTTCCGTTAAATGTTCCTGATCAACTCCAGCAGCAAGCGACTGACTCTGAAAATCAGAGCAACGACATCCGAGAACTTTTAAACAACAAACCATTCCCAACAAAAAAGACCTGGTATGAATTTTTTTTGCAGAAATCTTGGAGGAGTTTGGTCCACTCCAGGTGAACGATCCCATTATGGTGAGCGACATGGAGGACTTCCCAGACGTGGCTTTGCAAAGACTTCAAAAAGCAGGAGGTTTGGAATCTTTTTTGTTGAAGTCTCGTCGTTTCATAAAGATTGGAAAATGCATTGGTTTAACCAAACACGCTGCTGCCTGGCAACAAGCTAACTTGGATGAACTGGACGACGTATTTGGAGCTTCAGGTGATGAAACGAGCTCCCCACATTTATACCCATTCAATGATCAGTCAGACGTAAACAAGACTCCTTTCAATCAGATCAACCAGGTTGCTAACTTTAAACCGTGCGTAGACGCACATCCCGATGCTTTGGAAACTACATCGACCTCAAGCACGATTCCATCTGTGTCGTCTGAACCAAACGTTTTAATGAAAGATGCATCAGTGCAAACTGACGGAGAGGTGTCGAAGAGATGTGTAGCTGTGAATACGCTCTCTTATGACATCATTCAGAGGTTTCAGGATGAGCTGACCGAACTGGAGAAGAGCGTCAGGAAAGTTATAAAGGAAGAAAATAGCAAACAATTATCTGATCTTAAAAGAAGGATTGCTGAAAAAAAGACGAGGATTCTTGAAAATCTGGAAGAAATAAAACAGACTTCTATAAATAAAGATGTGACCCAGGAGGAGGTGGCCATGGAAATGCAGAAGCTGGTGGAGCAGATAAAAAAGGACCACATGATGCAGATAGCATACCTTAAGGAGCGTGAAGCCCTTGAGAACGAGGTCAAGATGTTACATGATCATAAGAAAAGTTTGGAGGAAAAAAATTCAAGACAATAAAACTTTGTTTAAAACCAAGACACGCCATTTTTTTCAGGAACTCAATCAGACATTTATAAAGAAAACGGACCTGGAGGATGCGATCCAAATCCGTGAGAGTCAGATAAGAAAATTCAATGAGGATTCTCTGGAATCTAAAATCTCAGCCGTAGAAACTAAATGGTGTAAAGAAACGAGTAAACTGCAAACAGAGCTGCGAAAGAATAGAGCTTTACTGAAAAAAAATGGACGAAGTGTCGGTTAGATTCCAAAGTCCAATCATTGAAACAAAGAGAAAAAGACCTGACAGCTAAAATTGAAGAGCTGCAGAAGAAATGTGTTGGTTTTACAAACCTTGAATGGGAGGAAACTGATGCGATTAAGAACCAGAGAAACCCAGAGCAGCTTCCAACCAACCGCTCTGAAGCTGCGACCTCACACCTGGTTGTTCAACCAGCAACTCAAGCTGCAACTCCAGCTGTCGTTCACTCAGCAGCGACTGCACAGAAGAGGAGGCGAGTTAAGAAGAAAAAATGCTAACATGATTAAAAAGGCCACGAGGCTCTGATCGACACGTTTCCAACATCACCAGAGCCACGATGAGGAAGCACATCGAGGAGCTGCGTGTTTCCGATGACTGAAATTTTACCAACATGCAGTTGGCGGATGTGGTTGATACTGTTACCCGAATCCTTCTGGAGAGTAACGTCGACAAGGGGACTCATTGGATTCCTGCTCCTGATCAACCTGGTTCTTCGATGAGCTCTGCACCTTCAAACCAACCTCTGACCAAAGATCGACCTTCTGTTTTTTACTGAAAACGTTCATTATTTTAATACAGTTTGCTTGTTTACTTTTCTCTTATTTTTTTGCCTCAAGTTTTTTGTTCAAAGCCTGAAAGTTAAAAAAAAAAGGCACATGCTTTTATTTTGTTAAAAAATTTTGACCAAACTCCAAATAATTTTTTTATCAATGTTTACAGTCATTTTTTTTTTATTTAGAAGCAATAAAAGGTTAAAAGTTTGTTATAGATTTTGTTTAAAAATTCAATAAATGAAGGTTTTGAAAAAAAGTGTGAGAAATATTATTTATTAGTGTTTGTTTATTACATAAACAATATTAATATTAAATAATATTAAAAAATCCAATATGAATCTTAAAAACCCTCCTGGATCCAAACGATGACCCGGATCATTCCTGAAGTTTAATCACGTCTTCATCTTATTGTGGAAACATCGGTGAGTGTCATGAGGATGGTGAGGGTGGTGAAGCAGGACCCAGATGCATCGTCAGGTTTAACTAGTTTATTAAATGAAGTTCAGAACCGGACCGGAGGGAGACCTCGACCAGACATCGAGGGGACCAGAAGGAGGGACCAGAAGATTTCAGCTCAGAAAGAGTCTACCAGGAGCCAGGGTGAGGAACCAGGATAATAGGATGCACCATCATGGCTGCTTGAAGGTAGAATTGCAGGCCAGTGGAGCAGTGTGCAGAAGATGAAGCAGCAGAGGAATGATCCAGCCAGGAAGTGAGGGACACCAGGGCTTGAGAAATAAGACGTACCTGAGGATTGGGACCACGTTTGTCAAATTAGGGCTGAGGGCAGGATAGGAAGTGTTCCAAATGAGAGGGGGATCATGACAGGTAAGTAACAGTAACTAAAACAAACATCTGACCTGATGCTGCTGTGAGGAGACAATAATGGGGGATCGATCCACACCAGGAGTCAGCCTTCTGATGACTGCAGAGGTCACAACCACAGGGGTTCACCTGAATCCAGGAGACATGGTCGCCCACACCAGGTTTATTTATTTGATCTATCATGATCCTCCTCTCATCTGGAATACTTCCTCCCTCCAAATCCTGTCCTCAGATCTAATTCTTCTCACCCTATCGTCTCTCCGTAATGTCTCCAGCTGTGTCCTGTCTTCCTCCGGATTATTTCAAGCTCTGGTGTCCTTCACGTCCTTGTCAGATCATCCTCTGTTGCACTGCGGTGCTGCACCCTGCTCCACTGGTCTACTGTCATACAGGCGTTATGGTTTCCCTTCAAAGGGCCATGGTTCCCTATACACGCACTGCGTGCTGTGCCATCTATAACTTGTTAAAATTCACCCTATTCTTTAGAATTACACCAGAGATCACCACTGTACAATAAACATTTGGTTGGATTTCAAAATAAAATGTATTAAAAAAAAAAAAAATCTTTATCTTACATAAACGCGAGAAATTTAAAGCATTTTAATGTCAAACTTACGTCTACCATTGTTTTATTTTTTAGTTTTACTTGTATTTTGCTAAGAGTAATTAGACCAAAGAGGAGGTTTATAGATAGTGACGGAGGACATGAAGGTAGCTGCTGTGACAGAAGAGGATGCAGGAGACAGGGTTAGAAGGAAGAAACTGTTTCACAACAGATTTTTACAGGGTGTTTTGTCAATTCTAGATGAAAGCATTTCACTGTACTGATAAATACTTCTTTGGACTGTGATTTTATGGTCATTTTATTGGTAACATCAGCTGAAACATTTTACTGTAGAAACACAGATGTTTTTTTGTTTTGTTTTTTGAGTTCTTCACCAGAAATAGCCCCAGGAGTGATTTGGATCCGGCGGATCAAGATCCGTGATTCTCTGATCGAAAGTGGGAAACTCTTTGAGGATGAGGACTGTAATTCAAGGCATCCTGAGTGACCCCGGACATCCCCTAAAAAACACGGTGTCTGCTAAGAGGAGCACATGGAGCAATAGGCTCCTCCTGTTGCGTTTCCTAAAACCACAAAAATTATTGTTCATACTTAAATTTGATTTTTTTGTCTATCTCAAAAACTCACTGAAACCTACATTAGTGAACTTATAGTACCTTATCAACCAATCAGAACACTCCGCTCACAAAATACAGGGCTGTTAGTGGTTCCTAGGATTTCTAAAAGTACAGCTGGAGGTAGAGCCTCTAGCCACTAAGCTCCAGTTCAAGTGAGAGAGGCAAACAGTGTTCCTAAATTTAAAGGTAGGCTTAAAGCATTCCTATTTGAACAAGCTTATCACCAAGCCACCTAGAAACAGAGACATTTAGCTGCTGCTAGATACCAGAAGCTGGGGAAAGTCTGGTACATTTGGGTTCTGTCCTCTAATTCTATCTTCTATTCTCTGCCATACTGTCTCGGCCGCTTGATGTATCCACATCGCCCTTGTCTGATCCCCGTCTTTCCATCTCATTCATTGTTCTCTAATATCTTTTCATTTAGTTTTTGTCATGATTCTCTTACTTGCACCCAGAGGGAGCCCTGGAGTCTCCCTCATCACCCTAATTGAGACATCTGAGGGTGATTATTCTGATGCCACCCACCTGTGGACCCTGCTGCCTATTTAAGGGGAATCACCCCGGACATTCTCGTCGGGTCATACCATCCCTTACAGCCAGGTCTCCCTGGTTGCCTGACCAAGAAACACATTCTGAAACAATAACCTCTTGCCATGCCACTAAAACATTGTTTTTCTTTCACAGCGTTACTGGACTACCATACTTAAATAAACAATGTTATCTGTCCCTGCTATTGGGTTCTGCTCCTTCTACCTGCACACCGCTTCTTGACAGTTTTAGGGTCTGTATCCCCCAAGTCTAACGACGTGTCTGCATCCATCTCTACCCCTTACCCTAACCAGGGTCTGTATTCCCCCTTTGCTTTCTATCTCATTCATTGTTCTCTAGCGTTTGTTCGTTTAGATTTACACTGTTAGTTGGTACAGTACAATTCACATGTTTTCCACTTCTCTCCTCCTTTTCTTTGGGAGAGAGCTCTGTTTCAGATTCCTGATGGATATGCTACGTTCCTGTCCTGGGCATGGCCAGACCAAGGAGACCTCCGCGGTTCATCATCCCCGCTCCATCAGGATGAAATCCATCTACTCATCCCCGTCCTGGGCATCGCCGAGCTGAGGAGTCCCCCGTGTTTCCATCAGGATGAAGAACATCTACTCATCCCGTCCTGGACATCACCGAGCTGAGGAGTTCCCGTGTTTCCATCAGGATGAAGAACACCTATTGACTTCTTTAGATATTTAGCTGTAGATTAGATTAAGCTAATATTTAAACAATAATCTTTGACACATTAGGTGCTCGTCCCAGGACAGGGATCTCTCTTTCTTGCGGATCTTATTTTTTCTTATTTTTTCCCCACTGATTATTTTTTAGGAGTTTTTTCTCACCGTGAAGGAGAGTCTAAAGCAGGGGTCGGGAACCTTTTTGACTAAGAGAGCCATGAAAGCAAAATATTAGGAAATTTATTTCAATGAGGGCCATATAATATATTTTAAAAGTGAATTAAACTAAATGTCAGTATAAGAATTTATTCTTTATTCTTCTTTATTTATTCTTTTAAATAATGTTGTTATAATACTCACCATTAATGCGACTTCTGGTGCTGCATGGATTTGCTGATGTCTTTGTAGTTTGGTTGGTACTTGGTGAAGTTAAGCTTCATGCAAGCGTTGAGACTTTCATCCATTAAACGTGATCGTAGATTGGACATGATGTTTTTAAGATGTGAGAATGACTGCTCACATGAATACGTAGATCCAAACATGGTCAAAACAGCAATACTCACACACTGCAGTGTGTGGTATGTGACAGGAAGCGCGTTCCAAGTTTTGAGAATCAGCTGGTCTTCGGGTTCAAGTTTTTTCACTCCCATCGCTCCCACGCCGCTCACACTTCACTCTTTAACGTTCTCATGCCTTTTCTTTCAGGTCCGCCTCACTGGCACCACGTTTTCTTTTAGGTCCGCCTTTTCTCACACACAAGGCGCACCGCATGAAAAGGCGCACCGCTCATTTTGAAGAAAATCTACGACTTTTATATGTGACTTATGGCCGTGAAATTATGGTAATTAAAATTCTGCAGAATTAGCCACTCTGCCAGTCTGTGGCGAATCTGTTTTTAGATGAATCAACAGATTGTAATTTCTCTTTTGATTAATATTGGAATCTATATCACCTATCACTAGTCATGAGCATCAGCTGGTGTTATGAAGCAACAACATTTACACTGGTACCGATCATACTAAAGGGGGTACCCGATCATCACATCACCCACAAGTAACGCGAGATTTGCAGCCTGAAGTTTTCAGCAAGCTGGCGAGATCCCGACCAAAACAGTTATCAATTACATCCCATTTTGGTGCAAAAAACCCAAATCCAAACAAAGAAAATGTATCAGAAGAGGGGAAAAGTTCAAAGAAAGCAAAGTATGATTTATGACTGAAACTTGACGGAGATCTCCCCAAAGTGCACACTCTATATCCGGGGTGCCCAACCACTCGATCACGGTCCACTGGGAGTCCGCAGACTGATTTCAAGTCGACCACCAGGTTTGTTTGAAAAAAATGAAGTCCGTATTGTCAACTCAGGCAACTTTGATGCTACATTTAGTGAGTACTCAGGTCCTCTAGTCGCTAGAGTTGCTCAAATTTGCGAGTTTTTAAAGCGTCATTCAAGCGGTGTTTATGTTATTGGTTTTGGAGATATTCAGACTCTGTGACATGGAAGAAAGTTGTTAACTCGTATCAATGAGCAGCGCCTGGTGCTGCTGCGGGCCATACCTCTCGCTATGCGTTCGCGCAGAAAACGTGTGCATGCGTGAGAGAGAGACAAGAAAGCAAGCAAGAGAGGAATATGTCAGTGTGTGTTTGAGAGAGAGGGATTTGTGTGTGTGTGTGTGTGTGTCTGAAAGAGGGTGGTTTCTGATGTGATGCCTTTTCAATTTTATTTTATTTGTATAGCTGAAAATCACAATTTTTTGTCTCAACGGGCTTCACATTGTAGATTTAAAAGAACAAAAAACAAGAAAAAAGAAGAATGCATAATAAACACAAAACACAGCAAAAAGCTAAAAAATACTAGCTAAATAATTTTAACACATTCCTGTCCTTAGACTCTCCTTTACGGTGAGGAAAAACTTCTAAAAACCCATCAGAGAGGTAAAATAAGAAACCTCATCTAATGGTTGTGTAACAACAACAAACGTGTTGTGAGGGTAGTTTTACTGCAGGCTGAAAATAATCTGTCACAGACTGTCACAAATTTTATTAATATTCATCAAATGACTCATTCTGCAATTAATTACACCAGATTCGTAAGGAACAAAGCTAAAAGCACATGTTCATTTTCTGTTAACCATAAACTAACGTTATGATACAGAGAATATCATAACTGAAAAAGAATGTGTGGCTAAAGCAAATTCAATGTGGCTAATAAAAATTAAACTGGATTAGCCACAGTGGCTAATGATTTTTTATACTAGAGTGAGCCCAGCCAGGTACTCTGGTTTCCTCCCACAGCAACCCAATAGAAAACAAACTTAATGATCTAAATAAGAGTTTTAACCTTTTTTTTTCTCTAAAACTAAAAACAGAAAATGTTTTTAAAACAGAAAGAGAATGATTTTTTCTGCAGTTTTCCATAAACATATAGAACTATGACGCCATCTTCTGGTAATTAGAGGAATAACACTCTTTAAAATATTAGAATTCAAGAAAGAAAAAGCTGAAAATAACATGAAATATAAAAAATAAACATTTGAAAAACATTTTACTAAATTTCTATGAAAGAAAAACACATAAAAAATTTCTGATGAATTTCAAACGTGCTTAAAAAATTCTTATTTTTACGGATTAAATTCTTTCTTGCAGAGAACAGAAACGATGTGAAACACCGCCCTCATCTGGTCAAAGAGGGGATAACACCGGCTCCCTGTGATTGGATAAAAAACTCAGACCCTTTGATTCTGAATCTTTTTTTTTTTTTTAATAATATTTATTCCCTCTTTTCTCAAAAAAATTAGATTTTTTTTTATTCCGTCATTCTTCTTTTGTTTTTAAATAAGCATCTGCTGCCATCTTGTGGAACTTTATAGTAATAGAACAGAGATTCTATTTTTGTGATTTTTTTTTTTTATGTAATTTTAATTTTACGGAGATTTTTTTATGGACATGTCTCCTTCAATAAAATTATGCACATGTTTGAGTCTTGTTGCAAGAAACCATAAAAAACCTTCAGGATCTGGACCTCTAAGATCCTTATCCAGCCTCAGGAACATGGTCCAAACCTGTAGAGTCCAGGAGCAGTTCTGCAAAATTCTAGAGGACTTTTAAGGCCGGGTTACAAGAAAGCATCCTTCTCATCGTTTAGAGACAATGGAGTCTGGCACCTGGATATTTATCTGTTTGTGCAGCGTCGGCTGTGGCTGAATAGTCCGATGCGGGAGCTGCAGCTCTTACTACACTTGCTGCAGATGTGATTGGTAGTATGAGTCATGGGGGAGCAGTGTCAGTCTGACTTCTCTGCTGTTTTCTGTCTTGAAGGTGGTGATGAGGGTGAAGAAGTAGAATCCAGACACAAAAACAGTTTTAACCAGTTTTCCTGCTGGAGAGATTATGTCACACAGCTGTCCGGAAAACGACTTGGGATCCTCCTGGGTGAGCTGGAAGATGCAGCCGAGGTGAGAGAAGCCTGGGCTTCCCGTTTGAGGCTGTTGCCCCCACGACCCGGCCCCGGATGAGCGGAAGATGTCAGAATGGAACGGTTCTAATAACTACAACTTACACCGCCTAGAGTTACTTTGTTCTCTGAATGACAATTAGATGTTTAGAGAGTTATTTTTAAACAGATTTAAAAAAAAAAAAAATCAGATCATTAAAAAAAAAACACAATAACTGTACATTTTAATAACTTTGGCTTCATAACAAAGAAAATATTAAAGTTAAATTTCAAATCCAAAATGTCTAAAGCAGTATTTTTTCATTCTGAAACTTACAAAATCCCATTGAAATAATCACAAAAGTTATTTTAAAAACTGATCATTTTAGTTAAACATTTCCAAAACTTTCATTCAAATTTCTTACTTATAAAAACTTTTCAGATTAAAATCCTCTGCAGTTTAGTTGTTTTTTAATCTTGTTCTGAGATGAAAGTGCTGCTGGGTGTGTTTTACTCTCAGAAATATGACGTATACGTCACTAAAATACTGAAGTAAAAAATAAACTTAAAGATACAGTGATCCCATATTTACAAAAATCCTACAGAGTCCGAGTCATGTCTCAGGTCACAGGAAAAGAGACTTGGTGACTTTAGATTTAGAGTCTCAGACTCCAGACGTCCACGTCTGTGTGATGGTGTTTCTGGTAACTCCTGTAGAAACATCAGGGTTCTGATGAAGAGAACAAACACAGAGCAGATAGATTATTGATCCATTTCTGATAAAAAAAAACAGGAGGCATTAATGTGAAAAGATTTAAAGTGATGAATTAAATAATCTTACTCTTATATGGAGGTCACAGCAGGGATGATGGTTCATTATCAATAACTTGAAAACAGAAAATAGAGGGAGTTTGTTGCCATGACAACATAGACATTACAAATGTTTTAGACAATAGATGGATGTGTTGGTAAGAAGATAAATATGAACCACATGAGCTGCTTGGACAAAATATTAAAGCATAAAATAGATTCACTGATTAAAAACTTCAAAACTAGAAATTGTGTTTATCTTCTTGATGAAAAACTTCTCCTCATACCTAAACTTTACTTGATGTCTCAGTGCAGCCTTAAGCTTCTTCACCGCTTCATCTTCTAGGTAGTTGAAGTCTAGGTCCAGTTCCTTCAGATTAGAGGGGTTCGATGCCAGAGCTGAAGCCAGAAAATCACATCCTGTTCCTGTGATCTTACACCATGAAAGTCTGAAGAAAATCAGACACATGACAGAACTGATGAAAGAACTGTTCAGAAAATAAAACTGTTCACCAATAAGATTTTTATCTGACCTCAAACTTTCTAGTTTACAGGAAGAACTCCTCAGTCCATCACAGAGCTTCTTCACTCCTGAATCCATGAGGTCGTTCACACTCAGGTCCAGTTCTGTCAGTCTGGATGTTTGGTAGCTGAGAACTGAAGACAGAGCTGCACAACTTCTCTCAGAGAGACCACAGCGACTCAGTCTGATGAGAAAAAAACAAAACAATCTTAATTCCTTTTTGTTCCTTTTTGCTTAAATTGAATAAGTTTGTACTTTTTCTCAATTTTTCTCTTAATGTTCAGTTTTTCTTTAGCTTTAATTTATTTTACAGTTCATAAAACATATATTTTGATATAATTACATAAAGAGTACTGGTATAAGTAACATTTAAAATTGTAATGTTATTTGTTTCCTATGGTCTGTTTTATTCCATTTCAGTAGGTTCTGGTTACCATGGAAACCTTCTTGAGAATAATCCCAGCATGTTCAACTCAGCAAGCAGGAGTTTCAGTTCAGAACGTTCATATGAACACATTTTTACACAAAAACACTGACATGTTTACTTTAAAATAATGATTATTTCATCTTTAAAACTTTCATTTGTTTTTTTCAGAGTTCAGAGATTTAGTTTGAAATTAAAGAAAAAGATACAAATAAAAGATATTTTTATAAAGTCCCGTTTTTTACTTTTATGATGTATTTTTTTCTGAATTTTGCGACCAGTCCCAGTTGGTTACCATGGTGATGGAGGAATGGAGATGGACTGGTAAATGGAGATATATGTGTATATTTATAATTAAAAAGATTAGTCCATTTATTTCCTTCATCATTTATAAACTGGTATTTTTATTTTCTAATAGTTTATCAGCTTTGATTCTCCATATGGGTGTGTATGTATACATTTATATTTTTATTCAAAACTCTGATAAAAACTTTTTACATGTTCTTAGATGGACAATGTTTAAAGAATGAGTATTAAGATTTTCTTAAAAAAAAAGTAATTAAATCATTAAGAAAAACAAAAATTACAGCCTCAAAAAACTTCAATTTTAAAACAGAAATAAAAACTTTGTAGAGTAGAGATTCTAAAGAATAAATGAGAAGATTTTTCTTTCTATTTTCTCAGAAACAATCAGTTCCTGGATCCACTTTTTAACTTTAAACGGTGACTTCTGCTCTAAAACAACTTGTAATGAAGCTGAATAACTGTGTCTGTTGCTGCTCTGATTCTTGAATTTCTCCCAGTAGAAAACATCATTTTCTAGTAGATTTGATCCAAACTGTCTTTTTCTTCTCCAGCCAGTCAGCTGGAAGTGAGAACATGTTTAGTTTCTCTTCAGCTCCTTGTTTGCAGGACTTTACCTGTTTCTGTCACAGTTTTACATCCAACCCTGTTGGAACTAACAGATGAAACATTTGGACTCTGATTAGGAGATGCTTTACATGGAGCAGCCTTCTTTTAACAACATTTTAAAAGCTTTTATTAAACTCATTGATCCAAACAGACATGATGATGATTGTAGAATTTGATGAAATCTGACCTCAATCTTTCTAGTTTACAGGAAGAACTCCTCAGTCCATCACAGAGCTTCTTCACTCCTGAATCCATGAGGTCGTTCCGTGTCAGGTCCAGTTCTGTCAGTCTGGATGTTTGAGAGCTGAGAACTGAAGACAGAGCTGCACAACTTCTCTCAGAGAGACCACAGCGACTCAGTCTGATGAGAGAAAACAAAACAAAAACATTCCTATTTTTTTTGTTTCTTTTTGCTTAAATTAAATAAGTTTAAACTTTTCTAGATTTTTTCTTCATGTTTAGTTTTTTTGTAACTTTATTTTGTTTTACAGTTCGTAAAACATACATTTTGATAGAATTACATAAAGAGTACTGGTATAAGTAACATTTAAAATTGTAATGTTATTTGTTTCCTATGGTCTGTTTTATTCCATTTCAGTAGGTTCTGGTTACCATGGAAACCTTCTTGAGAATAATCCCAGCATGTTCAACTCAGCAAGCAGGAGTTTCAGTTCAGAACGTTCATATGAACACATTTTTACACAAAAACACTGACATGTTTACTTTAAAAAAATGATTATTTCATCTTGAAAATATTTTATTTGTTCTTCAGAGTTTAGAGATTTAGTTTGAAAAAAATAAAAGATGTTTTTATAAAGTCACATTTTTTACTTTTATGATGTTTTCCCTCTAAATTTTGCCACCAGTCCCAGCTGGTTACCATGGTGATGGAGGAATGGAGATGGACTGGTAAATGGAGATATATGTGTATATTTATAATTAAAAAGATTAGTCCATTTATTTCCTTCATCATTTATAAACTGGTATTTTTATTTTCTAATTGTTTATCAGCTTTGATTCTCCATATGGGTGTGTATGTATACATTTATATTTTTATTCAAAACTCTGATAAAAATATTTTACATGTTCTTGGATTTACAATGTTTAAAAAATGAGATTTCAGTTTCACTTGAAAGAAACTTAAATGAATTGTTTTGACGAAACCCTCAAAAAAATAGAGTTTCATTAAATTTAAATTTTAATGTTGTTTTAAAACAGAAAGAACAACTCTATAGAATGTTTTTTTTAATTACTCTGTTTTTTCAATTAAAATATTGATCAATTACTGAAATAACCAATAACCAGTCCTAAACAGATAAATATTCACCACATTCTGTCTGGGATTCAGATTTAAAAATCCACATGACTTCTTTTTTAACTTTCTGATAGAACTGAGTTTGAGTAAAAACTTCTGACACTAAATGATCCTCATTTCATCTGAACATAAAGGAGAATAATTATCAGGAAAAACTGCAGCAGTCTCCTCATACCTGAGCTTCTCTGGATCTCTCAGTACAGACACCAGCTTCTCCACTGCTTCATCTTCTAGGTTGTTGTTGCATAGGTCCAGTTCCTTCAGATGAGAGGGGTTCGATGCCAGAGCTGAAGTCAGAAAATCACATCCTGTTCCTGTGATCTCACACCCTGAAAGTCTGCAGAAAATCAGACACATGACAGAACTGATGAAAGAACTGTTCAGAAAATAAAACTGTTTTCCAGCAAATGTTCAGAGATTCTAAAGAATAAATGAGAAGATTTTTCTTTCTATTTTCTCAGAAACAATCAGTTCCTGGATCCACTTTTTAACTTTAAACGGTGACTTCTGCACTAAAACAACTTGTAATGAAGCTGAATAACTGTGTCTGTTGCTGCTCTGATTCTTGAATTTCTCCCAGTAGAAAACATCATTTTCTAGTAGATTTGATCCAAACTGTCTTTTTCTTCTCCAGCCAGTCAGCTGGAAGTGAGAACATGTTTAGTTTCTCTTCAGCTCCTTGTTTGCAGGACTTTACCTGTTTCTGTCACAGTTTTACATCCAACCCTGTTGGAACTAACAGATGAAACATTTGGACTCTGATTAGGAGATGCTTTACATGGAGCAGCCTTCTTTTAACAACATTTTAAAAGCTTTTATTAAACTCATTGATCCAAACAGACATGATGATGATTGTAGAATTTGATGAAATCTGACCTCAATCTTTTTAGTTTACAGAAAGAACTCCTCAGTCCATCACAGAGCTTCTCCACTCCTGAATCCATGAGGTTGTTCCCACTCAGGTCCAGTTCTATCAGTCTGGATGTTTGAGAGCTCAGAACTGAAGACAGCGCTGCACAACTTCTCTCAGAGAGACCACAGTAACTCAGTCTGATGAGAAAAAACAAAACATGTGATAGAAGGGAAAGATGACTTTGAACTGAATAAAATTGTACACCTATAGATAGGGATGGGATACCAATACTGTTTGGCACTGATACCCGATCAGCATTTGTTACCGGACCGAAAACTTTTAGTCCTATTGATGCTCTTTATGATATTGGCAGAGAGGCAGGACAAGGGAGCAAATTTAGCACGCACCATGTTTTTTCTAACTTGTCTCTAAAATTCGGTCTGTCTCCTCTGCTGCACTGAAAATAGTATGTGTCAGTGAGGGGGCAGAGAGCAGGTATTCTTTCACTGACAAATTACAAACAAACATGAGAATGGCAGAGCAGTGACGTGGCGTAAAAAGATCAAACTCATGGTTAGATTTATTTTAAGTTAATTCAGACAGCACATGCTGCCTGAAAAGTAACAAAAAGATGCCGCAAAAATGGAAACACAGGCAATTTAAACAAACACCTCGTCAAAATGATCAATATTTAACAGGAAGCATGTACGATGTTTGAGGAGATCAAGATTGTTAAATTTATTGGTGTGTGCTGTGAACGTTGTTGCACTCATTTTAGAAATCTATGCAATTTGTAAATTGTTTGCAAGCAATTCCATCTTCATTATCCCGTCACCATAACCTCTTACTAAAAATCTTTTCACTTGTCGTTGAATCGTTGCCAGGTTTTACTGCGTATCTCACGTCTTCCACGCAATTTGTCAATTGCGAAGGCAAGATTTCTAAGGTGACTTCAAAAGATGCACATAATATACATAATAATATACATAATAAAAGTTTTGTTCAATCAAAAATAAAACTGCTATCACAAAAAGGCAAATGTGGTGATTTAACTTCAGAAAGATTGTGTTTAATGAATATATTTAAGTTGACAATAACAAAAGATCATCAGTTAAGTTTATTAATGATTGGAGTCGAAGGCTTTTTGCACGTTTTTCTTGTTAATTGTACAGTTTATTTAATTTGTTATTATGTATCTAAATCCTTTTATTGATGTAAAGGAGGTTAAGTTAATGTTTTGTTTTAGTTGTTTCAAAATAAAAGATTTGGTTGCATCCATATAGTTTGTTTGTCTTCCTCTACTTGTTTTTACACTAAAACAAGTATTGATAATTGATATTGACTGCGGTGTAAGGAGTGCAGCAAACAAATTTCCCCGGTGAGGGATGAATAGAGTAATTCATTTTTTTTTTTTTTTTGATAAGCGGTATCAATAAGAGGGTATCGATAACCATCCGTACTTACAGAGCTTTTTTGGAGGCTTTGACCACTGGCAGCAGCCTCAGAAGAACTTCCTCTGAAGCAGAGTATTTCTTCAGGTCAAACTCATCCAGATTTTCTTCTGATGACAGTAAGATGAAGGCCAGAGCAGACCACTGAGCAGGAGACAGATTTCCTGAGAGACTCCCTGATTTCAGAGACTGTTGGATCTCCTCCACCAGAGAACGGTCGTTCAGTTCATTCAGACAGTGGAACAGGTTGATGCTTCTCTCTGCAGACAGATTCTCACTGATCTTCTTCTTGATGAACTGAACTGTTTCCTGATTGGTTTCTGATCTAATCTCTGTTTTTTTCAGGAGCCCTCGAAGGCGTCCTTGATTGGTTGGAAGTGAAAGACCCAGCAAGAAACGAAGGACCAAGTCCAGATGTCCATTAGGACTCTGTAAGGCTTTGTCCACAGCTCTCTGGTAGAATTTTCTCTCGTTTGTTTTTTTTCTGAGGAACTTAGAAAATTTAGACTTGATTCCTTTCTCTTCCATCAAGTTGACTCCAGTGTTGATGAAGGTCAGCTGGACATGAAGAGCAGCCAGAAACTCCTGAACACTCAGATGAACAAAGCTGAACATTTTTTCTTGGAAAGCGTTATTATTTTTAGACTGTGTGAACACTCCTGAGTATTTTGAGGCTCCATCGATGTCAATATCACACATTTCTAGGTCTGTTTCAGAAAAGTTCAGGTTTCCTTTCAGCAGCTGATCAAAAGCCAGTTTGGCCAGACACTCAATCATCTTCTTGTTCTCTGAACTCCAGGGTGGATCTGTCTCTTTGCCTCCATCAAATTTAACCATCTTCTTTTTGGCCTGTGTCACAAGGAACTTGCTGTACATCTCAGTCAGGGTCTTGGGCAGCTCTCTTCCCTCACTAGTTTTCAGTTCACGTTCCAGAACTGTAGAAATGATCCAGCAGAAGACTGGGATGTGGCACATGATGTGGAGGATCTGTGATGTCTTAATGTGGGAGATGATCATGTTGGCCTGCTCCTCATCTCTGAACCTCTTCCTGAAGTACTCCTCTTTCTGAGGGTCATTGAACCCTCTGACCTCTGATACCATGTCAACACAGTAAGAAGGGATCTGATCGGCTGCTGCAGGACGTGTGGTGATCCAGATGAGTGCAGATGGAAGCAGTTTCCTTCTGAAGAGGCTTGTTAGCAGCACACCTACTGAAGTAGACTCTGTAGGGTCACTGAGAACTTTGTTGTAATCTAGAGAAAGTCGACATTCATCCAGACCGTCGAAGATTAAAACAACCTGCATCTTTTCAAAATCAGATATTTCTTTGATCTCATTATAAAAACGATAAATAAGTTCCATCAAGCTAAACTTCTCTTTCAGTACATTCAGCTCTCTGAATGTGAATGGAAATATGAACTGGATGTCCTGGTTGCTTTTATCTTCAGCCCAGTCCAGAGTGAACTTCTGTGTTAGGACAGTTTTCCCAATGCCAGCCACGCCCTTTGTCATCACTGTTCTGATTGGTTTGTTTTTACCATGTGGGTCTTTGAAGATGTCTTCCAGTCTAATTGTTGTCTCTGGTCTAACTGGTTCTCTGGAAGCTGCTGCAACCAGACTCATTTCATGTTCAGTCTTGTCCTCTGCAGTCCCTCCCTCTGTGATGTAGAGCTCTGTGTAGATGTCGTTCAGAAGGTTTGAGTTTCCTGCTTCAGCAATCCCCTCAAAGATACTCTGGAACTGTTCCTTTAGGTTTGACTTGTATTTCAGCAGACAACTCTGAAGAGAAACTGAAGCAAAAACAAAAAAGTTTTTATTTTTAACAGAAAAGTTCATGAGAAATCTTAACAACACTGGCATGAAACATATGAATGCTCATCTTCATTTTAACTGTCTTAAAAGGGTGCTAAGCAATATGTAATTGTTTTGTAAAGTGGAAGCCAGGTGTAATGTGAGCATGGCTGTTGAAGGTTGCGGTAAATCTGTGGACCATCATCTCTTTGGCAAAGAGAGATTTCAACCTGGTATCTGAGGTGAAGGATTTCCAACAACAAATTGCTGCAGCCAGTTTCTCTGAGAGGGGTTAGACTCTTTTACTCTAAAGTTTTTCACAGTAAGCATCTCCAAGTTGATGGAGGTACAGTTATTCCTTTTGGCATGGTGTTAGCATTTTGGAATTTACTCCTGGTAGACAAAGGGGATGCCCATCATGGAGTTTTGAGGACAGGCCCTGAGTGTTGTTTGTGCAGAAACACCAAACAACAGGTCAAAGTAAACCCCCATTCACTTTGACAAAGTATGTCATATGACTCCTTAATCCTGCTGGGGATCTTTAATAACAGGGAATCCTGGAGGGTCATGACTGCAATAAATGGCCCCACTGATCTCAATGTAAGGAGTATACTGTTCTAAAACTTCTATGGTTATCATGGATTAACCAAATAAAATTTTTGTTCAGAAATTAGTGTCAACAGGCGCACCTGCCACCTTCCGTTTGGACCTGGCAGGACCAAAGCTACTGTGAGTTTTTTGTTGAAAACACTTCACAGGGTCTACGACAAGATGCTGAGCTTCCGCAGTGCTTCCACCTTTGTCTAGGTGAACGAGCAGTATTGAGACTTAATTGAACTGAGCTCAATTAAAACTGAATTTAATTGAACTTAAACTGACCATCCTCTCTACCCACTTCTGGACAAACAGCAGAGCTCCTTCCCCAAGAGGCTCAGACCTCCCTGTACTGGAAATCTTTCATTCCCAATACAATAACACTTTTTAATAACTCACAGAGTAACAGATAACTGGTTCATATAATTCACCACTGTATGTCACTTTACATCATTTACATCACTTTTTACCTCCTCATGCACATTCAGTCCTGCTGGTATGTAGTTAGTTACATTATCCCTTCTATTTTATTATTGTACTATTTCTTTTATTTTTCATTATCGTTTTTGTATGTTTACTGTCTATTTCTTTCTGTCGTGGTTACTGTGCTGCTGAAACACACAAATTTCTCACGTGTGGGATCAATAAAGTAATTCTGATTGTCTTTGTTTAATATATCTATTGTTTAGGGTGGCAACTGGTACTGTGGTCATACATCAAGCCTGTGCTTGTCATGTTGCTAATCTACAGATTTGTTAAACACTAACAATCAGAGATGAAATTAAACAGAAAGCTCTCAGGTTTTCATGGTCCAGAAGCAGTTGATAGCTATCAGTATGTTAATCAAAACGTAACGATGGTGCTGCTAACATCAACTCAGTATTTGTAGATCAGACTTGAGCATGTTTTGAAAACCTGATCAACCCTCCCAACTGGGAATTTAATGAGATGCTGATGTGAGGACATGATGTTATTAGCCTCAGGATACAATAAACAACAATATCATAGGAGATATTCTGATCATATAAATATGTTTATAACACCAAACTATTTGTTGGATTTTGTTCATTCAAATTTAGTTTAGCCTATTTAAACTCTATAATCCTCAGCTGATATTTTATCAAACGTATTATGCTCTGACCTTAAACACTATATATTTTATGGTATTTTTTAACATTCATGATTATATTAACAGAGGTACTGTATCTCTCCCAGAGTGTTCAATGGTACATTTGAGTCTGTTGTGAATCCAGACGGTAGCATTAATTCAAACCAGGTCGCTTTTCTTCTTCACTAATGTAGCTAAACAGATAAGCACAACAAACTGTTATGTTTCCCTGTTTAAGGTTCTTTCCATATTAGTCCTAATGATCCTATTGAAATCCTCTCTCACAAACTCCCCTGGTTGCTGCTTATAGACATCTGAAGCTGCACGCACCACCCACCAAATGTTTAAGTAAAAGTGGATCACTAATTAGCTAAAAAAAATCTTTTGATTGACAGATGGTTCCAGGTCAATTTCTTCTCCTAAATAACAAAGCAAATAACAATCTGCTGTCTCCTACTGACGGGGAGTGTTACATGGTTATTCTTTCATTTCATTTTTTACAACAAAATTATATAATTTTCACTGTTGGAAAAAACTGACTGTAACAAGATTCTTGAGTTTCTCAAAGTGCAAAGAAAGTTTAAATATTAAGCTGGACAAAACAGTATAATTTCTTCTAAAAGATCAGTAAGTCAATATTAAGAGAAAAAAATACACAATGACATGTTGCTAGCATTCCACAGTAATGTTCCACATTGAGGGTTAGTGGTGCTTGTATTATGTTATTCTACTCTGCTACTTAAACCATCTTCATTCCCAGAGTAGTGCATGTAGGAAATGTCCAAATTGGCTAATCAGTGATGCAAATCATTTGTAGAAAGTATTTTCCAGTGATCCACCAGAGCTGACCAGGAACACCTACTTCCTGATGAAAAAAAATATTTTTATTCCGAAACTGACAACTATTTAAAGTAATTTTACTGTCACAATATTTTGTTGCTGCCACTTATTTATTTGGTTTTGTTTTAAAAATCTGTTTTTAAGTATTTGCAAACAACAATAATTTAAAAAAAAAATATATATTATTATGATGTGATCCATAGACATGCATAGTAATGTAATTCAATTATTTACATGTCATGGATGCATAAAATGTAAATCAATCTAAAACATTTAGTAAAATATTTCCTAAAGTTATTCTATGTTTTATTCCATTCTTAACTTTATTTCATCAGAAAAAAGTGTTCATAAGGATCGTTTATTTTAAAGTTTCTCCACAACAATAACAGATTGGCTTCTTTGTTTCTAAGTAAAAAGACTGGTAAAATTTTTTTTTTTAAATTTCTGACTTACCTTTTTTAGAATGAATCTTCTCTAGAATCAAATCCACAACCTCCATTGCATGTTTAGAGGTGTACATCTGAACGATCAAATCCACCGTACGCATTCTGTTTGCGTTCTCCAGCTTGTACTTTTTGATAGCTTCTCGTTCAAACAGTCCATCTGCTTTCTCAAGGTGCCAGCGGAAACGTTCAAAATCTTGCTCACCTAAATCTTCAAGTTTTCCCAGCATCTGCACCTCCAAAGATTTTTTCATTTTTACCTGAAGAGATCCAAAAAAAACCCCTCTCTCATCTCACAATCAGAATCATATAAATCAATTAAATGACTAGTTTAATTAAAGAGGAACGTTATATTTTTTCACAGTGACAGATCATAATCTTTATACAACTAAGGCTGATAATTGACCAAGTTGGTCGATGGTTATGGTCTCACAGGGCTTGCTCCTGGTGATCTCAACTGGTTTCGAAACAAAAACGACCTTCATATTTGATCGTTCGACAGTTTTTACTCAGTAAGTCAATCGTTTTACAGTCAGCAACCCAAAATGTTAAAATTGGACCAAATTGGACCAAAAAACAAATCTGTCTGGATCCGCAAATAATTAAAAGCCTGATATAAACCTTATAATGGAGACGACACATGCTTTGTGTATCTGTATTAGTATAGAGTCAAAATAACTAAGTTGGCTATGAATATATTCAGTAGGTTTTCTTCGTCCCACTCCTTCTTGGATAATTAGAAATTTTGATTTGTCCTTTTTTATTGTATTATTATTATTATTATTATTATTATGTTGTATTAATGTGATATATAGAAGAATTGTTATGTTAAATTTATAAACATGTTACTGTCCAAGACAAATTAATGAATAAATAATAACTAAATAAAATAAAAAATACTTGAAGTGTTTCAGTGCCCATCTGCTCACACTCATGCTTCCCACCTGTGTACTGCTCTCCCTCTCCTGACACTTCCACAGGGTGGGACTAAACAGGAAGCGAGATGAAGCAGAAATGAAGAGTGAGAAATAGAAGTGAAACTTTATAAATGTAACTACATAAGAGGTTTTGATTTTATGCGATAGCTTTTAATTTGTACTTATTCTAACTGAAAAAAAACAGCATTTGTTGTTTTTGGGAAACATTTGATCGAAGACAGAGTATGAGTTTAGACGCTCCATCCTGGAGTCGTTCCTGATTGTCTGGAGATCTCAAAACTAAGTTCAGCCAAAAAAGTAAAAATTAAACTAAAGAAAATAGAAAAACTCATAGAAAAGCTGAAAACTTGCTTCCTTCAAATGAAACTTAGAATCCACTTTTTAACACTTAAAGTCCTGAGTATGTTTGGTCCACATTAAAATATATTTTTTTGTTGTAAACAACAAATTGTTTGGATTTTTTTCTACACACATGTGCTTGTAACTCGTTTCTTTAAAGAAGTTTTGTGCAAAGTGAACTTTTTGGCATTTTTTTTACTGTTTAAACATCATTCATTCAGTAAAATCATACCTGAAATGTTTCAGTGTACACCATCTGCTCATCCTCAGTCTTTCCACTCAGGTATTGCTCTTTCTCTCCTGACTTGTCCAGGGGAGGGGCTAAACATTATCCAAGAAAAAAAAAAGAAATTCAGCGTTAGAACAGTTTTTTTAATTCACGTTTTTTTTCCCCTCATATAGATAACTCTAAAATGCAGCTCATCAAACATGTGGTTCAGATCCAGCTGCTTCTACTTCCATACCTGGCCAGCAGGTGGTTCCATATGCTCATAAAATACTGGGAAATGAACCTTTGTTTTCTTCCAATTAAATTTATTCATGGTTTAAACTTCAATACAATTATTCACAAACATTTAATATCCTTAGAAACATCATAAAACACTATACAGTGATGGCCGAAAGTATTGGCACCCCTGCAATTCTGTCAGAAAAGCCCAATTTCTCCCAAAAAATGAATGCAATCACAACTGCTCTGACATTAAAATGTTCATTTAATTTGTCTTCAATGAAAAATCACAAAAAGCAATTGTCAAAAAGCCAAATTGAATATATTTCTGCACCGAACATAAAAAAAGGGGGTGGACAAAAGTATTGGCACCCTTTGAAAGATCATGTGCTGCTTCTCTAATTTGAATAATTAACGGCACCTAGTACTCACCTTGGCACACAACAGGTGGTGGCAATAACTAAATCACACCAACAGCCAGTTAAAATGGATTGAAGTTGACTCAACCTCTGTCCTGTGCCACACACACACACACCACAGTGAGCATGGAGAAAAGAAAGAAGACCAAAGAACTCTCTGAGGACTTGAAAAACAAAATTGTGAAGAAGCATGAGCAATGTCAAGGCTACAAGTCCATCTCCAAAGATCTTGAAGTTCCTGTGTCTACTGTACGCAGTGTCATCAAGAAGTTTAAAGAGCGTGGCACTGTGGCTAACCTCCCCAGATCCGGACGGAAAAGGAAAATCAATGACAGATTTCAGCGTAAGATTGTGCAGATGGTGGAAAAAAAATCCTAGACTAACATCCAAACAAGTTCAGGCTGCCCTGCAGTCCGAGGGTACAACACTATCGACCCGTAATATCCGCCGACGTCTGAATGAAAAAGGACTCTATGGTAGAAGAACCAGGAAAACCCCATTTCTGACTCAGAGACACAAAAAAGCCAGGCTGGAGTTTGCCAAAACCTACCTGAGAAAGCCACAAACATTTTGGGAGAATGTTCTCTGGTCAGATGAGACAAAGGTAGAGCTTTTTTGGAAAGGGCATCAACACAGGCCTTCAAAGAGATGAACACGGTCCCTACAGTCAAACATGGTGGAGGTTCCTTGATGTTTTGGGGTTGCTTTGCTGCCTCTGGCACTGGACTGCTTGACCGTGTGCATGGAATTATGAAGTCAGACGACTATCAACAGATTTTCAGCATAATGTAGGGCCCAGTGTGAGAAAGCTGGGTCTCTCTCAGAGGTTATGGGTCTTCCAGCAGGATAATGACCCTAAGCACACTTCAAAAACCACTAGAAAATGGTTTGAGAGAAAGCACTGGAGACTTCTAAAGTGGCCAGCAATGAGTCCAGACCTGAATCCCATAGAAAACCTGTGGAGAGAGCTCAAAATGGCAGTTTGGAAAAGGCACCCTTCAAATCTCAGGGACCTGGAGCAGTTTGCCAAAGAAGAATGGTCTAAAATTCCAGCAGAGCGTTGTAAGAATGATGGTTACCGGAAGCGGTTGTTCGCAGTTATTTTGTCTAAAGGTTTTGCTACCAAGTATTAGGCTGAGGGTGCCAATACTTTTGTCCAGCCCATTTTTTTAGTTTTGTGTAAAATAATATTTGATTTGACTTTTTTTCATTCTCTTTTGTGTTTTTTCATTGCAAGAAAAATAAATGAAGATATTAATGCCAAAGCATTTGTGATTGCAATCATTTTCTGTAAGAAATTGAGTTTTATAGGACAAAATTGCAGGGGTGCCAATACTTTCGGCCATCACTGTAATAGTCACTTTTATTCTTTAGCAAATAGAAAATTATAAAGATGTTCCTCATAAACTAACTGAGAAATGTGCACTATGCACACCAGAGCTCTGGGGTTCACTCATTAGATGTTTTTATGTCCACTTGATGATCAAGTAAAAATTTTAAATTTAATTAAATTTTAATGACAAGTGTCCTAAATATTTCGAACACTATCCGACTTTAGCAAACCTAAGTCAAATTAATGACCACAGGTTCTTACTTCGAGGACCAGGACCCCAACTGCTCAATTTGAGATTTAACCCCGAGTGTCTCACCATGAAAGTAGTCATTTACCCAGCCACGCCCCATCACGGTCAAAGGGTACACCACCCGAGGGAAGACTGCCTGCCAGTTGTAATACCACAATATGCCCCTGCCGCCCACCCCCTCAAACACACTCACACTGACAGTTTTACTGGTGTGGGGATGTTGGATGAGACTTTACAGTAACTATGGTTACAAGGTAATTGCTGTAAGTAACAAAAAACGGTTCTTCAGTCAGTCCATTCGACACCATATCTGTGGTATGAAGTTCTGATTGTCCCTCCCCACTGGGTTTTTGCTCTGAGCCAAAACTAAAACATCTGACAAAACTTAGAAACATGTAGGAAAATGTTTTAAATTCTATAGAATCTACAAGCAAAAATCAGTTTTAGGGATTAAAAAATAAAATGCAACAAAAAACTGTTAGAAAATAACTCCCACTGTCCCGTGGCACATGTGAAAGGTGCACTTTTACTTTTAACAGGAAAGGGGCTAAACCTCATCAACAGATGTGCCATTTTGTTTTTAACTTGTGTACAATAAGTTTAGTAAAATCCGATAATTTTCTGTCTTTTGCATGTTAATCCTACAACTCCCACCTGCCAGCGCTTCATCTGGAACACAGGAATATCTCCATATGGCAAACTGTGAGAAGACTGCACCTCTTTCTCTCTGTTTGAGGAACACCTCGCATGGTTCTAAAACAGCATGGATGATGGAAGCCACTGTGCTCATTGAATTTTCATAACAGCAGAAAATTTTCTGTATTCAACCCCAGCCTCGTGCCTCAAGAATATCTTATCACAGAGGACTACAGACAATTGTTTTGTTTTCATACTTGATTTGAGCTCTCACATGTACTGTCAATACAGACAGAAATATGTATCCTAATATTGACAGATGCTTGGCTTATCAGACTATACTGAATTTACCAAAGGTAAACTCCAATGAGCAGCAGACCCATCTCAAGAATGATCAGAGGAAACACTTTAGAGATTCATGGTAAACGTTCTGAATACTTATGAACATGGGATTTTTTTCAGGTTTTTTATTTTAATAAATTTGCCACAACTTTAAAAAATCTCTCATCGCCATTTTGAGGAAGTTTATGTACAATTTGGAGGAAAGAGTTTAATTTAATTTATTTTAGAATAAGGCTGTAGAATACAACAAAAAGTGGTGAACGTAAGGCACTGTAAATAATATCTGTTGGCCCTGCAAGTCAGAGTTCAACATGTCTGAAAGTAAAAGAAAAGGCAGCAGCCTGGCAGACAACATTTGAACATGTTACTAAACTCTGTTAGTTTACCCCAGGACAGCTCTGGCTACAACAGTAGCTTACCTATCTTCGGGCTGTGCACAATTGTTGGACATACCCAAATGCCATTGCTTAATACAGCAACATCTTTCGAGTCACATGCTTGTCCCATACATGAAAATAAAGCTTCGACCTTCTAGTTTCTGCAGATATGTACATGGAGAGTGTCAGAGCTTCAGAACCTATCCTACAGTAGTTCAAACATAAAAAACTTGTACATTTTTAACCTCATCTAATTTTGTTCATTTTCCAATGTCCCTAGCCAAGACATACCTAGTAGGCATAATTCCTTCCATATGTATGGTAATAATCTTGTTGACAACAACTGTGTAAAGTTTCGGATCTCCGGGTACAAGTGTTTTTGATTTATTGACCTTTTAGTGTAAAACTGTCCATTCGGAACAAGCTATCCAAATATGTGCCAAAATGAATGTTTGCAATTCTATCAACTTTTTAGTCATAAAAAAAAATGCATTTTAGTGTTTCTGTGACTTTAAATACCCCCCACAGTTTTGTTTTGTTTTTTTTCATAATTTTTCAAATTTATATTTTCACATTTTTGGCAGCAATTATTAATTCATCCATAAAAACTAATACACAAGAAAAGTTTTTTTGGCATGAAAATATGCTCCAAAACGCCAGAAATACAGTTTGCCAAAAGAGAAGTTGAAAATAAATCACAATGCTATATGTTTCTCTCTCTGTTCTGTTTGGATCGTCATGTCACTCATGACGATCCAAGATGGCTGCGTGTTTTGGTCAGAAACTTGTCATTACGCATTTGAATAACAAGGTCTGCTATTGGTTTGGTTAAGAGTCCACTCCCTCATTAGAAAGCTGTTATCTTTTAGCTAGGCTATCGTTTCATGTCCATCATTTAGCATAAAGTGACGTCATTAGCCAGCTAGTATCTAACAAGCTAATGCTGCTGTTAGCTGAGTGAGGAGCGCTTGTTTCATTCAAAAGGATCTATCAAACAAATCCATGATCGGAAAATCTCGAGAACGGTCTCATTTTGTAGCTAACTTTGTGAGGAAATGAATCACATCAAGGACTAAGTCATAAACACAGTGTGGTGGTTGCTATGGAGATAGGAACGTGACTGCTATGTTGTTTCCTATGATTTATCACAGGAAAAATCTCAAGTTTTCTTGAGTATTTTTTCAAACTGGATCACTTTTGAGAAAATACAATTTCATATAGTTATTCTGTGGATTATTACGGACAAAATGAGACCAGTTACCGATCGATCGAACATGTCTGACCCAATTACAACTGGATCCCTGGTAAGAAATGCGCTCTACACTGTTTGATTTTTTGCGGATAATTAGTTATTTCTTTTTGAAACTAGTGAAAACATAAGGATGGATTTTATGATAATTTTTTTTGAAAGTCTAAGCTTTAAAATGAGGTATAACTTAGTGGAGTTAAATAAACAATAAGTGTTGATATGACTGCAGACTATCAAAATATTTAAAACACAAAAATGGCCCGGCGACGGGCCGGTGTGTGTAATGAGGTTATTATTACACAATCATGTCTTTAGTGTTTGAGTGCACGCCCTATGTTCATGCTCAGTCTGTCCGCTCAGGTCTTGCTCTTCCTCTCCTGAAACTTTCATGAGGCAAGACTAAATAAGAAGCGAGAGGATGGGTAAATTTTGTGTTGGAAATGGCAGTGAAGCTAAAAAGAACGTGAAGTTTTTTCTAATTCACGTTTTTTTGTTATACATCGCACATTACTTTAATTTTATTCTAAACACACACATCATTGTTTTGGCTAAACTGGACTTTTTGTCATACATTAAGCATCAAAGTAAAAATGAAAACACTGGCCTGAAAACATCCTTGTAACTCATTTCTTTTAAAAAGTTTTTATGCAAAAGAAACTTTTTGGTGTTTTTTTAGGAACTTTTTGGGTAAAAAAGGAACAATAACATTATACCTGAAGTGTTTGAGGGGACTCCCTCTGCTCACACTCAGTCTGTCAACTCAGTTTCTGCTCTCCCTCTCCTGACGCGTCCTCGAGGCGGGACTAAACAGAAAACAAGAAGAAAGGAAAAATCAGTGTTAGCTTTAAAATGAATATAATATTTAATATTAGTTTATTTTTAAAAGGAGACCATGTACAATTAAAACATACATGTTGCCATGTGATGAAGATTTAGTGATTGATTGGACTTCGTCTGACCCAGGTGGGTTCAAAGTTGAAAGATTTTGAACATGCTCTGGCTTTAGCACGCCTAAGGCAAATTAAAAAACAGGTTCTGGCTTCTAGGACCAGGAACCTAACTGCTCATTTTGAGATGAAACCCTGAGGGTTCCATCATAATGTCATAATCCCCTCTTCTGCAGCCAGAGGGAGCCATGGACATCTCTCGTCGATCTGATCAGGATCAGCCGGGGATGATTGCAGATTCCAAACAGCTGTGCACCCTGCCATCTTCTTAAGGGGAATCACCCCAGACTTCCATGTCGGGTCTTACAATCTCATCCAGCCAGGTCTCCCTGATTGCCTGACCAAGAACACATTCCTGCATTAACCATGCCATTGACACTTTGTTTATTGTTCCACAGAAATTATTGACTGCCAACTTCCAAATAAACTATGTTTTCTGTCTGCAACTGGGTCCTCCTCTTTCCACCTGCACTCCGCGTCATGACACATAAAGACAGACATTGAGGCTCTCTTCAAAGAGGCTTTGTACTAAAAAAAAACCTTCTGACAGTTTCTGCCATGTTTAAACGTCATTTCCACACTGAAGTAATACCTGAAGTGTTTCAGTACACACTGTCTGCTCATGCTCAATCTTTCCACTCAGAAACTGTTCTCCCTCTTCTGACATGTCCATGAGGCGGGGCTTATTCAGTCTTAGAAATGGAAGTTAACCTGAAAAGATTCAACCATAAAATGTTTTTTTTTTTTTTTTTTCTAATTCATGCTTTTTTTTCCACACATAGAAAACTAAAATGCAGTTCATCAAATACATGGTTCCTATCCAGCTGCCTATAATTTGCACCCGTCCATTCGACCAGGTGCAGAAGAGGCTCCTGTAGAGAGACACCGAGTACCTGAACAGAAAGCCAAACGTACCTGGGAACGAACCCAGGACCCAAACTTGTTCTTAAAATCTCATTTTGGACCGGATGGGCTGAAAAAAAGGCCATTATTGTATTCTAAGACTGAGTACAAATACCTGGGAGTGACCATCGACAGCAGACTGAACTGGAGGAGCAACAGTACTGCTGTGTACAAGAAGACTTGCAGCCGACTTTACTTCCTAAGGAAGCTGAGGTCCTTCAATGTGTGCTGCAAGATGCTGGAGACTTTCTATCAGTCTGTGGTGGCCAGCACCTTGTTCTTCTCCGTCATCTGCTGGGGGAGCAGCATTGCAGCCAGTGACGCCAACAGACTTAATAAACTGATAAGCAAGGCTGGCTCAGTCATTGGCTGACAACAGGACTCACTTGAAGCAGTGGTGGAGAGGAGGTCACTGAATAAACTTTTATCCATCATGGACAATCCTGACCATTCTCTCTACCCACTTCTGGACAAGCAGCGGAGCTCCTTCTCCAAGAGGCTCAGACAGCTCCGCTCAAAAACCGCCCGGTACCGGAAATCTTTTATTCCCAACACAATAACACTTTATAATAAATCAGAGAATAACAAATAACTGGTTCATGCTCATGTAATTCATCACTGTTTGTCACTTTATGCTTCTTATGTCACTTTTTTTTTACCTCCTTATGCACTTACAATCTGTATTGACCTCAATGTTTTGTCACATTATTCCTTCCATTTTATTTTTTTTAATATTTTATTATTTTTATTTTCCTTCTTGTATATATACTGTCTATTTCTTTCTTGTTGCTGCTTTAACGCACAAATTTATCAAGTGTGGGATTAATAAAGTAAATCTAATCTAATCTAATTTACCACCAAAAACTCTGGAAAAAGTGGTGCTCAAGAGATGCTTGTTTAAAATGTTGTTTTTCTCTGACTTTGACTTAAAGTCATCTTAGGAGCATTAATATTGTTTCCAGTGTGGAATCAAACTTTGGGAAAAACAAAAAACAATGTACATAAAATATGATCATCTCATCCCTACATCAGATTAATACGTTTTTAAAACTAAATTATTTCCAGGTAGTCTCCTGCACACTATATTAAAAAAAAAAACCCAAAAAAACCCCACAAAAATATGTGCATCACTGTGAACAGATTAGAACTGTACAGTTAAAATTGAAAGTTTTTAGCTCCTTAACCTCTCAGCTAACACACAATGTAAATGCAACATGGCAGCCTGATTGTGTCTTTGTTGAGGTAAACATAACATTGTCTGTATGGTTTGGGAAAGTAACACGACAACACTTCAGTTACCCGATCATTCATAACGTTGTCTACATGTCTAAACTGTTGTTTGGCACAATGCACCATCGAGCATACACTGTAGCGTTAGTATCTGCGCGTTCTAGCCATGCGCTTTAATCTGAGGGATGGGTGAAATGAGATCTCACGAGATGGTGAGGTCTCACAGCCAAATGATTCAAAATGTGGTCCAGTAATGAGATCTCATAGTGCTACCATCTGATGGTACTTTGCATACATTACAGCAGCACTCAAATTTTTTTCCAGACATTTAAACATTTTCTTGCAGTACAAAAGAAAAGAAAACAATATATATAAGGTCTGAAAAGGGCTTATGATGCCTGCCCCTAACTAATCCATACTATGTGTAATTGAGCTGCTGACTCTTTAACTACAACAAAAAAAATCTACATATACAGCAGTTTACATGAAATAAAAGTGTCCATCTTTAGAACTCTTTTTCTACGTATGATTTTATAATATTTTCTATTTCACTTTTTTTTCACTTTTATAATATCTTTTGAACTGTCTAAATGTTTTACATCCTTTTAAATCTTGATCCAGGTTATTCCAAAGATTTACACCAATGAATGAAATACAATATTGTTTTACATTTGTTCTTACAGTCAACTTTTTAACACATTACATCCTCTGAAATTATACACAGTATCCCTGTTGTGAAAAAAGTTTTGAATTAAAATTCTGCTAAGCAGAATGATTGACTGGACCTATGAGCCAATCATTCATCTGTTCCTGAGCTTGATGCATTCAGGGTTCATAAAAAAAAAAAAAAAAACTCTGACAAACAGTTGCGGCAGATGAAAACACTTAACGCTGACAAGAAACGTTCAAATTATCATATTTTGAGCATGTTTTACAAGAGGACAAAAAAATTGTACAAATACGATAATAATCATAGACCTGGCAACGCTGACTGAGACTTGCAGGTAATCATTCAGAGTGAAAATGCATAGCGCTTATCAGCGCTGGATGAGTGTGAACCACTCTGACGTCACACTCTCTAGATGAGATCTCATCACGGGATCGGCTTGTTCATAATGCATACTTCTGTTTGAGTCTTCATTGGGAACTTATGTTCTGTACAGATCTCAAGATCTCATTTCATTTTGCCCATCCCTAGGTTTTGACTCCCTCCTTTTGTAAAGGTTGGAGTCTCTGGTAACGCTGGTACACATGCATGTTGGACTCTTTCCTTTTTGCTGCTTCAATGGACGCCTGGTACAAATATGAATTGGAATCAGATACATTTATCTAATACAGTCAGTGAAGAGTGAATCAGTTTGAAAAGTAAAACATTTTGTAATGATGTTTATATATTATATATTTCCAGTGAAATGTTTATGGATGGCCGTGCTCAATACAGACTCTTTGTCCCCACGCCACGGACATCTGAAATTCAATTTGGAATTCCGCTTGCCCCACTTCGGTCATGGGGAACAGAGCCCTGTGAGTCACTGCTTAACAGCCTCCTCCCATACACACACACACACACACACACACACACACACAAAGTTAGTGGCTAGGTAATTTACATAAGAAACCGTCAGTTCAACTGTAGTCTGATGAGAATGTGTTCCGACATGCACACCTTACTGGGTTTTGGCTCCGAGGCAGTAAACACTGAAACCCATGAAAACATTTAGAAACACGTAGCAACATCTTTAAATTCTTGTTGAATCTACCAAAAACATTCAGTTTTGAGGATTAAAATATCAAATACAGCAAAAAATATGTCAGAAAATAAAAATAAAGCTAAAATCAGACTGAAGAGGATCATTTTAGTATAAAAAGTTTGAAATTTTTACAGAAAACAAGGAAACAGCTCAATGAACAACTTAATCAACGTTACAGTATAAAAAACGTCTGTTTTTACTAGCATGTCTGATTTCCATTGTAATAAATAAAAGTAAAGTTTCTGTACTTACAGTGAAGAATGAAAGTTTCTGATCACAGTTTGTCTCTCCCACAGCAGACTTCGATCATAGAGAATAAACCTGAATAAAGGTGGGAAAAAAATGGTGACAGGAAGCTCCGCCCAGGACCCGTACAAATTCTAAGAAACTTATTAAGAGTGGCTTTTTTTTTGTTTTTTTTTAACCCTGTCCTTTCTGGCATCATTACAAGCAGAATGATGGTCTGTGTAATATGTTTTGCGGGACAAATTTGCTCTGTGCTTTCAGTGGCTTTTTATTAGACCTGATAAGAAAGACAGAGGAGGGAGAAAAAGAAAAAAGAAGGAGAAAGATGAGGGGTGAGATGGGGGTAAAAAAAAGTGGATAAAATGAGGCAATAGAGCTGCTAACTGCAATAATTTATAGAGACAATTTTAGCAACAAATCCAACCTACTGGATTATCTGGAAAATATGGGAAAAAAAATAAAGTTTGAAGCAGAGATAAAATTAAAACACAAAAACAAGCTTCTATAACTAATTACAAATTATGTAAAACACAAATAACGTTGCTATGCAATGAACCAGCTTTGGGTTACCAGTTTGGGTCCCTTTACTGACTTTAAGGGGACAACGCACCTATCCAGCCAGGTGCAGAAGAGGCCCCTCTACAGGAGCCCCAGGAATCATGTTGTGTGGGCGTCCTTGGAACCAGGACACACTGGGAGGCAGACGAACCCAGCGGAACCAGGGAACCAACGGAACAAATGAGCCCGAAACCCAAAACTTTATTTTAGAATCTCATGGCTGAAAAAAAAGCCACTATTTTATTCTAACAGACTGTTTTACCACTAAAATCTTGGGAAAAGAGGGGGTTAAGAGATGCATGTGGAAAATGTTGCTTTATTTTGACACACTTGTGAGTTAAACTCATCTTAGGAGCATGAGTATTGCAGTGTAGAACCAGCTTTGGGGGGTCAGCGGGGCGAAAGGTGGGGAATCCAACGTACATAAAACCTAATCATGAAGTCACTGTGATGGGGTCCACCTCATCCCTACATCAGATAAAGTAGTTTTTAAAACTCTGATATCTCGTCTTACTCTCCTGAGCACTGCACCAAAAAACAAGATGTGCACCCTTGTGCACAAATTATGAACCGTACGGTTAACATTTAGAGTTTTAGCTCCTTAGCAACGCTGTTTTGGGACAATTTTCACACTGATTTAAACACCAGAACTCTGGGGTTCACTCGTTAGACTTTCATTTTTTTGTGTACATGATGATGCAATCAAGTAAATGAAGCAGTTCTATGGAGCATCGACTCAAGAGTGGAATAATTTGATGGAAACTTGAGTGTTTGATAAGACTTCATCTGACCCCATAGGGTTCAAAGTTGTACCTCAAGGGTCACAGTCCTGAAGATTTTCCACTTGTTCCAACATTAACACACCTGACAGGAGAGAGATTATTGATCCACTTTATGTCAAAAATAATGATTGATGGCCTAGAGAGGTCACAGGTCAAAAACTTTATGTCAAAATTGTGATGGATAGTCAGAACTTTGTGTCAGAAGGAGCATATGATGGGGAATGAATGACCATAGCGGTCATAGGTCAAAAACTAAATGTCAAAAATGAATTGATGACGGTCGAAAACTTTCGATGAACTTAGGCTCTCTGAAACTTAATGTCAATTTTGATGGATAACCCCGGGACTAAACGTCAATCCTGATGGATGGGTCAGATTCTCTGAAACTAAGAAACTAAATGTCAATTTTGATTGAATAACCCTAAACTAAACGTCAAGCCAGATGGATTGATTCCAGATTCTCAAGGAAGCCTGTGTGAGGGGGGACAACGAATGAATCTACTAGCGATGTTATCCCACAATTTTAAATGATTCTTTTTTATTTTATTGTATTTGTTTGTATTTGATAGAATTGTATACAAAAATATTTTTATTTTTAAAAAATAAGAGTCGATCGTTACAACGGACAAGGATGTGTTTCAGCCAGGAATGTAAAACCTACTGCACGCATTCTCCTGCACAGTGAAGTGATAGTTACAGCAGACCCCCTCCCCGCTCCCCACCACCACCACAGTTTCACACACACACACACACACACACACACACACAAACACACACATACATACACACACACACACACAACCCCCTCCCCCTCCCCACACACACACCCACACACACACACCCCTTCCACCCCTCTCTTACTGAAAAGTGAAAAGTGTTCAAACTGACTTTGATTAGGTTAAACTAACGTGTGCGTTTAGTTCAAAACAAGAAAATGAGTGTTTTGAAACTTTTTCAACCGATGAGATTTTTAAAAAGTGTTCTACTTTCCTAGAATTTAAATAAATTCTTGAATATAATAGTATTCGTAACAAAAGTAAAATAAGATTGTTTCTGAGTACAGACCGAACACCGAACGTTGTAAGCATTGTTTCAGTTAAAGGTAAATAGCCGTCGAACGATATAAGCTAGACTTCAGACCATTTTTATTTTTCGCATTTGCTTTTTACCTAACGATATCGTGTCTGAGATGGTGCAAATTTTTTAAAGCCGTATCGTCAGGAGAATGGAGAGTGGGAATTGTACAACCAATAGGTCCGTCACTCGTATGACTATAGATGAGCCACTCGTTTTGAGCCACGTGTAGAGGGGGGAGTGGCGCTAGCGTGTATATATTAATCGATAAAAGTTTTTGAAAATGACTTACAAATCTGAAGATAAATTTAAAAAAAGGATTAAACCATGGCTCACGTACCCACTTCTTCGGTCATATGCGAGACTCCCGTCGTCGTTTTTGAGCAGAACCGAACGCCGACTGCACCCCGGAAGGAGCAGATGTTTGTCTGCAGAACGCAGTGTCCTCCGAGCGAGGCTTTGCACGATGAGTGGTCTTTGGAGCCCTACGGATTTGAAGGGAGCTTCGGCTACTTTTTTAAGTACAAGGTGGGGGAACTTGTTCTGTACCAGAATGCGCCGCAGAATGCACCACAGAATGTGCCACAGAATGCGCCGGGGGTGACCCCCGAGCCCGTGCAGAATACGGCTTTCATGAGTTCGTCTGATTGGGGTATTATGAGACTGCTTCTACCTCGTACAGCGGAGGATGATGATGATGATGGAAAGCCCGAGATGGTGGAGAAAGAAGCCGAGGTGTGCGGTGATAGAAAGCTGAAACCCTGTCCTTCCGACCGCGAGATGTCTACGCTGAGAACCGTTTTCAGCGCGGTGTGGGAGACGGAGAAAAGCGGGCCCAGCCGGTGGTTTTACAGAGCCAGTTGACGTAGAAACAAAGACGAGCGTGCGGAGGAAGATATGCTTGTATTGGAGAAATTCAGCGCAGAATGCGGGCTTTTCCAACGACAGCTGGCGTTACCGTTGAAAGCTTGGGACGAGAAAATGGAGGAGGCCGGCGTTAAGATTTCAAATCTTTTTCGCAGCTGCAGAAACTGGACCGATGTTGTTCAGACAAAGAGAGCTTTGATGTTCTAAGCCCCGCCGACTTTGCACCTCCCACTCGTCTATGAAATAACACCCCGCCGCTCTCCGAGCCACGCCTTCATCCCGAGAGCATGTCTCCCAAAACAAGCAAGCAAAGAACTCTGACGAGCTACTGGGCCGGGCAATCTCCCTCTTCGGCTCCTTCACCACCACCGACATACCCCGACGGTCCTCCTTCATCGCCCATGGTATCACCCTCGACGTCGGACGAGGATACGATCCCGCGGGGCCCTTCTACATCGCCCGATGTAACGATCGAGGATACTCTACCCTACGATCGTCCATCATCACCCGGGATGGGGGTTACACTTACCTCCGCTACGCTATTGGCCCCGGAGATCTTGGCCGAGATCTTTGAAGAGCCCAAAGCACCCTCTCTGCTACCGCCTTCAACGACGGATGATAGCGGCTATTCGAGCCCATCGACGGAGGATGACAACGGCGATTCATCCCTTTCGACGACGGATGATTGCGACGGGAAAAAAACCAGAGCGATTCCAACCATCGACGACGTTGGAAAAGATATGATCAGAGCCGTTAAAACCGTTGTTTATTATCTCTTCAATAGAGCGGTCTCTAAGCTCAAGACGTCTAGCTGCTACGGTTGTGAGGTTGATCACCCCAGCCAGACTCAACACCCATGTTTGGACCCAGACTTTTTTCGAATAAACTCTGAAACGTTCAAAGACCTGCTTCGCACACCCTCTTTTCTTCCCGCTGTAACGCAGTATTTGCTTAAAAACCATTTGGAGGACTACATAAACACGCTGATTAACCGTTGCGTCAGCTTTCAACTTGTTGAAGGTCCCCTCCCGGAGTACGACGACGGTGACGACGAAGACGAGGTGATTAAGCTCCGTGATAAAAATTGGAGATCTCTGCGTGAAGCGGAGCGGATGTGGAATAATGAACATCTCTAAAATGCTGTACCCTTGTTGTACCGACGACTGAATACTACCTACTTATAATTTTGATACGTTTCCTGCGTGATGAAAACAAAATAAAAGAATAAAACGAATATATTTTTTGTGTTATCATTGTTTGACTCATTCACTCGAGCGTCATAGCAGTCATATGCATCATGACCGCCGACTTTCACAACGCATACTACACGGCTAGTCACGCGGGGACCTACGGGGGTGTTAAAAGACTACATAGAGCATTAGAAAATGAAAGCGGCAAAAAAGTCAAATTAGAAAACTGAAAACATTTTTATCGGAACAGGATGCGTATACTTTACATAAACCAGTGAAAATACGCTTTCCTAGAAACAGGGTTGTTGTAACCAGACCTTTGATGCAATTTCAAGCAGATCTTTGTGACATGCGCGCTCTTTCGAAACAGAACGACGGTTTTAATTATTTATTAACGTTTATAGATATCTTTTCTAAAACGGTGTACGTTCGTGTTTTAAAGACTAAATCGGTCTCCGAGGTGGTGAAGAACTTTGAATCCCTTCTCACCGAAAGCCAAATACCGAGAAAACTTCAAACGGACGACGGGAAAGAATTTTTTAAAAAGAGTTCACCTTTTTTTCTCATACTCAAATTGAATTTTATTCAATAATCAGTCTCCTGTGACATCCCACGATATACATAAACAAAGCGCACACCCAGCTAGTACGGGTGACCAAAAACAGGCTGAAGCAAGAACTGCTTGTGTGCCCGATAAAACTTATCTTTTACAACAAAGGTTGCCTTGAGAAAAAAATAAATAAAAATACAAAACACAAAATTTAATAATCATCAAAATAAATTGTGACACTTTCTTTTTTTTTTTTTTTGTAGAGTAACACATTCTCAGACAGTCAGTCACCATTTAACCGTCTGTCCCTTACAACAAGCAACAAGACGATCTGTCCGGGGGGTGTCGGAGCCCATCCCGGCGGATTCAAGGCGAGGGGCAGGGTACAACCCGAACAGGTCGCAAGTCTGTTGCAGCGACACACACACACATTCCTAGGAGCAATTATTTAGAACAAGTGTGCTTTTAGAACAAGTGTGGCCAAAATGCATTCACAACTCTCATGGCTGTTTGTAAAGGATCGATGGTTATATACCAAAGCTAACTTTTTAAGAAATATTATTACAACTGAGATACCATTGATGTTCTACCAGAAACTGCCTTTCAGTAAAAATACACATTCTTATTCCACAAGACATTCAGAAGGGCAGTGCTTCACTTTACCAAAGTGTAAAAAACTACACAGAGCCAACGCACAGTCATGTTTAGAGCTATGCAGGAGTGGAATCATTTACCACAGAATAGAAGAACTAAGCAGTGCTTATAGCTTCAAAAAACAACTTAAAAGGTACTATCATCAACCAAACTATGATCTCATGTGATATTGCTGTGTTGCTGTTGTTGTAAAGTGTTATGTTCTTTTTTGGATATTTGTGTTTTTATAAGAAATGTAAACTGTTTTTTAAGTAGGTTCATTGTGCTACATGAATGTGATTTAATTTGTTAATTGTAATATTTGAATTTTAACTTGACCCCAGGAAGAGTAGCTGACGCAGTTCGCTGCTGATGCTAATGGGGATCTAATAAATAAACAAATTATTTGGTGACACATTCTTTTATCTCAATATTTTTAATATTATTCCATATTCGAGGTCCAACAAAAGACAGACACCTCTGTCTGAGTCCTTTTCTGGCTTTGAGGAAAATAAATTTACAGTCATATCTAAAAATTTTTGAAGTTTAAAATATTTTTGTATGAATCACTTGAAGCAACGCAGGGTTAAACTTCTCTAACAAAAATTAAATTGAAGAAAAGCAAAAATTTCAAAAGCTCATGATGAAGAAATGTTTAAGATATCGATGTTTAGACATTTAAAAATGTCAGTGGAAAGACGGATTATGATCAGAGAGAGAGAGAGAGGTGACATTCTTCCCAATAAGTTTCTTCATACGTAGGGGAAACTTCATTCAAGCTTCTTTGAAACCAACTTGTGAAACAGCATTGAAAAACAGAAAAGTTTACCATCTCACACACACACACACACACACACACACACACACACACACACACACACACACACACACACACACACACACACACACACATCAACCCCCAACAGACACACACGCTGATGGGTAAGTTATTTTTAGTTTGTAGATGATCATTTCATCAGAACGGAAACAAATTCTTAACAATATGTCAAATGATGTTAGAGAGACCGGTGAACATCCGTATCAGTTTGATTCAGTTTAAGTCTAAGAGAAAGGTGGAGCTGGAAGGGTAGAGAGCTGCAGTGATTTTACTGATTCCTACTGTTTTTTTGTTTTTTTTTTTACTTTTTTTACTGATTGACTTTTTTACATTTTTTTTTAGAAGCACTTTATCATTTTTAGTCTTTTTACTTGTTTTATTCTTTCTTATCTGTTTTAATCTTTTATTTTGAACTGTTGTTGTGTGTCCTGATGTGTGAATGGGAGCAACAGATGCCAAGACAATTTCCCTCAGGATTAATAAAGTATTTGTCATTGTCAGGTTTTCGCTAAGAGGTCCAGGATTCAAGTCCCAGATGAAGCCCACTTGTTAAAACCCCTGGGAGGGCTCAGCCTTCAGCTACTGGCACCAGCCAAAGAATTTATTGTGATGACATAAACTTTGTAACTTTTCAGCAAAAGACTCGCTTGTAAAAACTGAAGTGATCAATAGTGAACATTTTCAAATTTGATGGTAATTTTGATTTTTGTCCGTCGAATTTTGATGGTCCGTCGAAATTTTACTAAACTCAGTGAGAGATGAGAGGGCCCTTATTATTATTTTTCTTTAGCAACTCAGAAAATTGGTTGAAATGAAAAAAACTTGCGCTTGTTTGTCCAAAGAAGAAAGTTGAGCTTATTTATCAATAAACTTTTTAACAGGTAATGTACCGACTAGAATTAATAACAATACGGTTTTTAAAAAAGAGGACTTACAAACTTGGCAAAAGAATAAAGACCGGTAATTGTGCTATGCTGAGGAAATTATTTTTATCTGATTTTATCTTTCATTCACAGTACAAAGTAAAATGTCATGTTTATACATTTATACAGTTTTAATTCCAGTTTTGAGATGGTGAATTTCCCCCTCCTATCGGTTTTTAATCAGTCACCAACCCATGAACACTTGCACGATACAGCGTAAATCTTGTTTAAGGCTGCAGTTCCAGAGTAAATTTCATCAGACGTCGGTATGCAAACATGACATGGAAAAACTATAGAACAGATCCAGGGCGCCTACGTATGTGTTTGTAGCATTTACCGCGAACGTAACAAAAGTTTCTGTAAATTGTCGACGTAAACTTAAATTTTGTCTAGTTTTAAAAACAATGCAATTGATAATCAAGAAATGAAACCACTTGTAGATGATAATAATAAAAAAGCTTTAAATTGAAATAAAAACTTAATCAATATAAATAAATTTTCAGACCAAACAAAAGGAAACTTTTTTTTTTAGTTTAAACCAGCACTTTACTATAAAAACCATTATAGCAGACAGTTTATGGTTTTTTTAAACATCTGGGAAGAAAACAGATAAGAAAACTCTCTTCAACACTGCATTTTAAAACTTAAAGGTTTTGCCGTGAATTTGAATTTATCCGCTGACATAGAATTAATCTGTCTTAAAACATAACCGTATAAAAAGCTAATTAATTTATGTCACTAAAATCGTTCAAATTGTAGGATTTAATCTTTTTTACTTTTTTCTAGTCCTACACAGCGTATTCATCTATTGAGAGTTGCCCAGGATTCAATAGGGTATCATTAAATCTATTTTATTAGATTATACAGACGTCCGGGCCTTATCAACCTCTTTAGGGTGCACATGATGTGTGCCTTTTCCCGTCCGAGTTGAAGAGGCATCGAGGCTCGGTAACACAGGGTTTTTATTCTGTTATCAGTTTGTCATCAGAGTGCCCCTCACCCCTCAAAAGTCCACAACTGCAGTAGTCCTTCATGGAATTTTCTCTTCTTTCGGTGTCTCTTCCAGGCAGGGGTAACAGTTGATTAATGTGACAGCAGTCATGAGCAGGAGGGTGCAATTACTGTGTTCCTCGGCAATTCACATGAGCAGGGTACACCAGGACACAGAAAAAGTATATCTTGCCCACACAGGCGTTAGCTCAGCTACAGCGCCTTAAGAATGCTGTCAGAAAATGTTATACACGGTTTTAATGTAATAATGTAAATATAAGTTGTGGTGGAACAAAGCTACTTTCTTTACCAGTTTATTACCCCTAAACAGTTCAACTAAAGTTCAGAGGAATCTCAACCTCAGTATCTGATAAAACGTGGAGGATGGGGAGATTGGTAGCCTGTTTCTTCACACTCCTTAAACCACCTGGCATTCCAGACAACAAAGAAACATAGTAAGACATGGGATCATTGTTACACCATCATGAGAAACTAAAATATCCAGATTTTAATACCCAACTCATAATCTTTGCTAAATTCTACCGGTTAATACAAAACTTCCATTACATAGTAAAGAACTCATTTCCCTCTATCCTTTACTACTCAAACTACAAACAATTTCTTATATCGTGCCACAAAAAAAAGAGTGTGCTTAGAGCATAATAAATAACAACTTGAACAAGTACAGAAAGAGACACAGCAAAATTAATTTCCCCATAGAGGAATCAATACTGCGGTTTAAAAAACAAGTTGTGACAACAGCTCTTAAAAGAGACGTTAATAATAATTTCAGCCTTTGACAAAAAGTTGCTGAATCTTGGACTTTACTGCTCGTCAGGTTTATCGAAATGTAGATTTTAGTATGTTAGTTTCATAAAAAATACTATTAATTTACCATACGATTAATTACTTAGTTTGAAAGTTGAGTTGTCTTTATAGTGTAAAGATAGCTTATCTACAAAACTTACTTTTTAAAAGTGGGTAAAATATCTAACAGATGCAGCCATCTGCCAAGTTTCATCTTTTAAAACAGACAGAAACAAATTGACTGATCAAGTTTTATTTCCTGTCTCAGTTCTCATTACTTTCATATGATGACATCTACCTTTGGATGTATTTGTATAAAAGTTGATGGATTAAAACTGAAGCATCGCTAAAATATGATTTGGTCTCCATTACAATCATAAATCTTAAAACTATCTGCTTTTCACATTCGTTATGTCACTTGAACTAAAACTGACAAAATCTGCAATGTCTAGAAGCGTGGGGAAAACACCTCATTTATGATTCTTTTTAAAAGGCATCTAACTGCTGTTTAACTTGTAAAAAAAACAAACCTCTCAATAGACCACAAGTTTGCACCTCTACTACAATTTATGGCACCACTGGGTACCATAAATTGTCTCCTGCTGCTCTAAAAACACACATTTCGGAGTTTTGATTGCTGCATTGCTGTTTAACATTTATCATGATTGGTAGGAAGTATATACAAGTATTGTGCGATATTTAAATGTTTTCGAGATGAATGCAGGTAGTATTTGTTTTACTCCTAACAGTGTTTACAATAAAAAATGTACACAATATAAGCTGAGAAAATTGCCTTTGATGATGTGATAAAGCTCCCTGATGGAGGGAGAAACTAAATGGAAAAAGAAGAAAGAGGAACACAACTACCTGAGATCTAGTTTTACTTTGATTGGCTGTTGATGTGTTAGTGTAACGATTTTAGTGACATAAATTAATTAGCTTTTTACACGGTTATGTTTTAAGACAGATTAATTCTATGTCAGCGGATAAATTCAAATTCACGGCAAAACCTTAAGTTTTAAAATGCAGTGTTGAAGAGAGTTTTCTTATCTGTTTTCTTCCCAGATGTTTAAAAAAACCATAAACTGTCTGCTATAATGGTTTTTATAGTAAAGTGCTGGTTTAAACTAAAAAAAAAAGTTTCCTTTTGTTTGGTCTGAAAATTTATTTATATTGATTAAGTTTTTTTTTCAATTTAAAGCTTTTTTATTATTATCATCTACAAGTGGTTTCATTTCTTGATTATCAATTGCATTGTTTTTAAAACTAGACAAAATTTAAGTTTACGTCGACAATTTACAGAAACTTTTGTTACGTTCGCGGTAAATGCTACAAACACATACGTAGGCGCCCTGGATCTGTTCTATAGTTTTTCCATGTCATGTTTGCATACCGACGTCTGATGAAATTTACTCTGGAACTGCAGCCTTAAACAAGATTTACGCTGTATCGTGCAAGTGTTCATGGGTTGGTGACTGATTAAAAACCGATAGGAGGGGGAAATTCACCATCTCAAAACTGGAATTAAAACTGTATAAATGTATAAACATGACATTTTACTTTGTACTGTGAATGAAAGATAAAATCAGATAAAAATAATTTCCTCAGCATAGCACAATTACCGGTCTTTATTCTTTTGCCAAGTTTGTAAGTACTCTTTTTTAAAAACCGTATTGTTATTAATTCTAGTCGGTACATTACCTGTTAAAAAGTTTATTGATAAATAAGCTCAACTTTCTTCTTTGGACAAACAAGCGCAAGTTTTTTTCATTTCAACCAATTTTCTGAGTTGCTAAAGAAAAATAATAATAAGGGCCCTCTCATCTCTCACTGAGTTTAGTAAAATTTCGACGGACCATCAAAATTCGACGGACAAAAATCAAAATTACCATCAAATTTGAAAATGTTCACTATTGATCACTTCAGTTTTTACAAGCGAGTCTTTTGCTGAAAAGTTACAAAGTTTATGTCATCACAATAAATTCTTTGGCTGGTGCCAGTAGCTGAAGGCTGAGCCCTCCCAGGGGTTTTAACAAGTGGGCTTCATCTGGGACTTGAATCCTGGACCTCTTAGCGAAAACCTGACAATGACAAATACTTTATTAATCCTGAGGGAAATTGTCTTGGCATCTGTTGCTCCCATTCACACATCAGGACACACAACAACAGTTCAAAATAAAAGATTAAAACAGATAAGAAAGAATAAAACAAGTAAAAAGACTAAAAATGATAAAGTGCTTCTAAAAAAAAATGTAAAAAAGTCAATCAGTAAAAAAAGTAAAAAAAAAACAAAAAAACAGTAGGAATCAGTAAAATCACTGCAGCTCTCTACCCTTCCAGCTCCACCTTTCTCTTAGACTTAAACTGAATCAAACTGATACGGATGTTCACCGGTCTTTCTAACATCATTTGACATATTGTTAAGAATTTGTTTTGGGGGTTGATGTGTGTGTGTGTGTGTGTGTGTGTGTGTGTGTGTGTGTGTGTGTGTGTGTGTGTGTGTGTGTGTGTGTGTGAGATGGTAAACTTTTCTGTTTTTCAATGCTGTTTCACAAGTTGGTTTCAAAGAAGCTTGAATGAAGTTTCCCTTACGTATGAAGAAACTTATTGGGAAGAATGTCACCTCTCTCTCTCTCTCTGATCATAATCCGTCTTTCCACTGACATTTTTAAATGTCTAAACATCGATATCTTAAACATTTCTTCATCATGAGCTTTTGAAATTTTTGCTTTTCTTCAATTTAAATTTTGTTAGAGAAGTTTAACCCTGCGTTGCTTCAAGTGATTCATACAAAAATATTTTAAACTTCAAAAATTTTTAGATATGACTGTAAATTTATTTTCCTCAAAGCCAGAAAAGGACTCAGACAGAGGTGTCTGTCTTTTGTTGGACCTCGAATATGGAATAATATTAAAAATATTGAGATAAAAGAATGTGTCACCAAATAATTTGTTTATTTATTAGATCCCCATTAGCATCAGCAGCGAACTGCGTCAGCTACTCTTCCTGGGGTCAAATTAAAATTCAAATATTACAATTAACAAATTAAATCACATTCATGTAGCACAATGAACCTACTTAAAAAACAGTTTACATTTCTTACAAAAACACAAATATCCAAAAAAGAACATAACACTTTACAACAACAGCAACACAGCAATATCACATGAGATCATAGTTTGGTTGATGATAGTACCTTTTAAGTTGTTTTTTGAAGCTATAAGCACTGCTTAGTTCTTCTATTCTGTGGTAAATGATTCCACTCCTGCATAGCTCTAAACTTGACTGTGCGTTGGCTCTGTGTGGTTTTTTACACTTTGGTAAAGTGAAGCACTGCCCTTCTGAATGTCTTGTGGAATAAGAATGTGTATTTTTACTGAAAGGCAGTTTCTGGTAGAACATCAATGGTATCTCAGTTGTAATAATATTTCTTAAAAAGTTAACTTTGGTATATAACCATCGATCCTTTACAAACAGCCATGAGAGTTGTGAATGCATTTTGGCCACACTTGTTCTAAAAGCACACTTGTTCTAAATAATTGCTCCTAGGAATGTGTGTGTGTGTCGCTGCAACAGACTTGCGACCTGTTCGGGTTGTACCCTGCCCCTCGCCTTGAATCAGCCGGGATGGGCTCCGACATCCCCCAGACAGATCGTCTTGTTGCTTGTTGTAAGGGACAGACGGTTAAATGGTGACTGTCTGAGAATGTGTTACTCTACAAAAAAAAAAAAAAAGAAAGTGTCACAATTTATTTTGATGATTATTAAATTTTGTGTTTTGTATTTTTATTTATTTTTTTCTCAAGGCAACCTTTGTTGTAAAAGATAAGTTTTATCGGGCACACAAGCAGTTCTTGCTTCAGCCTGTTTTTGGTCACCCGTACTAGCTGGGTGTGCGCTTTGTTTATGTATATCGTGGGATGTCACAGGAGACTGATTATTGAATAAAATTTAATTTGAGTATGAGAAAAAAAGGTGAACTCTTTTTAAAAAATTCTTTCCCGTCGTCCGTTTGAAGTTTTCTCGGTATTTGGCTTTCGGTGAGAAGGGATTCAAAGTTCTTCACCACCTCGGAGACCGATTTAGTCTTTAAAACACGAACGTACGCCGTTTTAGAAAAGATATCTATAAACGTTAATAAATAATTAAAACCGTCGTTCTGTTTCGAAAGAGCGCGCATGTCACAAAGATCTGCTTGAAATTGCATCAAAGGTCTGGTTACAACAACCCTGTTTCTAGGAAGGCGTATTTTCACAGGTTTATGTAAAGTATACGCATCCTGTTTCGATAAAAATGTTTTCAGTTTTCTAATTTGACTTTTTTGCCGCTTTCATTTTCTAATGCTCTATGTAGTCTTTTAACGCCCCCGTAGCTCCCCGCGTGACTAGCCGTGTAGTATGCGTTGTGAAAGTCGGCTTGTCATGATGCATATGACTGCTATGACGCTCGAGTGAATGAGTCAAACAATGATAACACAAAAAATATATTCGTTTTATTCTTTTATTTTGTTTTCATCACGCAGGAAACGTATCAAAATTATAAGTAGGTAGTATTCAGTCGTCGGTACAACGTGGGTACAGCATTTTAGAGATATTCATTATTCCACATCCGCTTCGCTTCACGCAGAGATCTCCAATTTTTATCACGGAGCTTAATCACCTCGTCTTCGTCGTCACCGTCGTCGTACTCCGGGAGGGGACCTTCAACAACTTGAAAGCTGACGCAACGGTTAATCAGCGTGTTTATGTAGTCCTCCAAATGGTTTTTAAGCAAATACTGCGTTACAGCGGGAAGAAAAGAGGGTGTGCGAAGCAGGTCTTTGAACGTTTCAGAGTTTATTCGAAAAAAGTCCGGGTCCAAACAAGGGTGTTGAGTCTGGCTGGGGTGATCAACCTCACAACCGTAGCAGCTAGACGTCTTGAGCTTAGAGACCGCTCTATTGAAGAGATAATAAACAACGGTTTTAACGGCTCTGATCATATCTTTTCCAACGTCGTCGATGGTTGGAATCGCTCTGGTTTTTTTCCCGTCGCAATCATCCGTCGTCGAAAGGGATGAATCGCCGTTGTCATCCTCCGTCGATGGGCTCGATTCGCCGCTGTCATCCGTCGTTGAAGGCGGTAGCAGAGAGGCTGCTTTGGGCTCTTCAAAGATCTCGGCCAAGATCTCCGGGGCCAATAGCGTAGCGGAGGTAAGTGTAACCCCCATCCCGGGTGATGATGGACGATCGTAGGGTAGAGTATCCTCGATCGTTACATCGGGCGATGTAGAAGGGCCCCGCGGGATCGTATCCTCGTCCGACGTCGAGGGTGATACCATGGGCGATGAAGGAGGACTGCCGGGGTATGTCGGTGGTGGTGAAGGAGCCGAAGAGGGAGATTGCCCGGCCCAGTAGCTCGTCAGAGTTCTTTGCTTGCTTGTTTTGGGAGACATGCTTTCGGGATGAAGGCGTGGCTCGGAGAGCGGCGGGGTGTTATTTCATAGACGAGTGGGAGGTGCAAAGTCGGCGGGGCTTAGAACATCAAAGCTCTCTTTGTCTGAACAACATCGGTCCAGTTTCTGCAGCTGCGAAAAAGATTTGAAATCTTAACGCCGGCCTCCTCCATTTTCTCGTCCCAAGCTTTCAACGGTAACGCCAGCTGTCGTTGGAAAAGCCCGCATTCTGCGCTGAATTTCTCCAATACAAGCATATCTTCCTCCGCACGCTCGTCTTTGTTTCTACGTCGACTGGCTCTGTAAAACCACCGGCTGGGCCCGCTTTTCTCCGTCTCCCACACCGCGCTGAAAACGGTTCTCAGCGTAGACATCTCGCGGTCGGTAGGACAGGGTTTCAGCTTTCTATCACCGCACACCTCGGCTTCTTTCTCCACCATCTCGGGCTTTCCATCATCATCATCCTCCGCTGTACGAGGTAGAAGCAGTCTCATAATACCCCAATCAGACGAACTCATGAAAGCCGTATTCTGCACGGGCTCGGGGGTCACCCCCGGCGCATTCTGTGGCACATTCTGTGGTGCATTCTGCGGCGCATTCTGGTACAGAACAAGTTCCCCCACCTTGTACTTAAAAAAGTAGCCGAAGCTCCCTTCAAATCCGTAGGGCTCCAAAGACCACTCATCGTGCAAAGCCTCGCTCGGAGGACACTGCGTTCTGCAGACAAACATCTGCTCCTTCCGGGGTGCAGTCGGCGTTCGGTTCTGCTCAAAAACGACGACGGGAGTCTCGCATATGATCGAAGAAGTGGGTACGTGAGCCATGGTTTAATCCTTTTTTAAATTTATCTTCAGATTTGTAAGTCATTTTCAAAAACTTTTATCGATTAATATATACACGCTAGCGCCACCCCCCCCCCCCCCCCCCTCTACACGTGGCTCAAAACGAGTGGCTCATCTATAGTCATACGAGTGACGGACCTATTGGTTGTACAATTCCCACTCTCCATTCTCCTGACGATACGGCTTTAAAAAATTTGCACCATCTCAGACACGATATCGTTAGGTAAAAAGCAAATGCCAAAAATAAAAATGGTCTGAAGTCTAGCTTATATCGTTCGACGGCTATTTACCTTTAACTGAAACAATGCTTACAACGTTCGGTGTTCGGTCTGTACTCAGAAACAATCTTATTTTACTTTTGTTACGAATACTATTATATTCAAGAATTTATTTAAATTCTAGGAAAGTAGAACACTTTTTAAAAATCTCATCGGTTGAAAAAGTTTCAAAACACTCATTTTCTTGTTTTGAACTAAACGCACACGTTAGTTTAACCTAATCAAAGTCAGTTTGAACACTTTTCACTTTTCAGTAAGAGAGGGGTGGAAGGGGTGTGTGTGTGGGGGTGTGTGTGTGTGGGGAGGGGGAGGGGGTTGTGTGTGTGTGGGTGGGTGTATGTATGTGTGTGTTTGTGTGTGTGTGTGTGTGTGTGTGTGTGTGTGTGTGTGTGTGAAACTGTGGTGGTGGTGGGGAGCGGGGAGGGGGTCTGCTGTAACTATCACTTCACTGTGCAGGAGAATGCGTGCAGTAGGTTTTACATTCCTGGCTGAAACACATCCTTGTCCGTTGTAACGATCGACTCTTATTTTTTAAAAATAAAAATATTTTTGTATACAATTCTATCAAATACAAACAAATACAATAAAATAAAAAAGAATCATTTAACACTAGGACTCCCGGCTTTTTCAGTTTCTCTGACCGTCCCCCCTCCCTGCTAAAGGTGATCAGCTCCCCTTTTGTTTTTTAAATGATACTGCTCAAATGACCTCAATGGCAATTATTTAGGTCAGGGGTTCTTTGTAATTCAGATTTGCTGAAAAGGAATCCTGTTTTTCTGAGTTTAGCAACATGTTGAAATGCTGTCTGCCAGACTTGCTGTGCCAACAGATATTATTTACAGTGGCTTATGTTCACCACTTTTTGTTGTATTGTACAGCCTTATTCTAAAATAAATAAAATTAAACTCTTTCCTCCAAATTCTACATAAACTTTCTCAAAATGACAATGAGAATTTTTTTTAAGTTGTGGCAAATTTATTAAAATAAAAAACCTGAAAAAAAAATCCCATGTACATAAATATTTACAACGTTTACCATGCATCTTTAAATTGTTTCCTCTGATCATTCTTGAGACGGGTCTGCTGCTCATTGGAGTTTACCTGTGATAAATTCAGTATAGTCTGATAAGCCAGGCATCTGTCAATATTATATTATACAGTCTGTATTGACTGTACATGTGAGAGCTCAAATCAAGTATGAAAACAAAACAATTGTATGTAGACCTCTGTGACAAGATATTCTTGAGGCACGAGGCTGGGGTTGAAAACAGAAAAGTTTCTGCTGTTCTGAAAATTCAATGAGCACAGTGGCTTCTATCATCCATAAGTGGAAGAAGTCTGACATCACCAGCACTCTCCCTATAGTTAGCCAGCCATCTAATTTGACTGATTATCATGACGGGTTATTTTGTGTATGATTTTGAAGTAATAATTTAATTTTATTCATTTTAGAATAAGGCTAAAACACAAAAAAATGTGGTTAATGTGAAATGCTGTGAGTAGTTTCTGGAGGTAATGTAGGTCAGTGTTTTGCTACACTTTTACAGTTCGAAGGCACACACACACATACACAGCAGTCCTACACACACTCATCCCTCAGGGCAAATTTTCTGGAAGAGGTTTTTGTTTGTTAGTTGTTGTAATAATTTACCATCAACAAATTTGTTTGTGTTCACAAAAAAAAACATGACTTCAGTAAATTAAGTTTATTTTGCAACTTTTATTTTTTTTTTCACAAATTAACAATTTTTACAAACCCAGTCTGAGTCTTTTCTGCATTTCCGACAAGTGAACTTCCCACAATGCAGACATTTATTTTTGCTGCGGTTTCTTTTGCATGATTTGCGCACCTGACACTGCGTAGTTTTTCCTTTGGAAAGTCTTTCCAGCTCCAAAAGTTCTCTCTTTATCTCTTCTTGTTGTGCTCTTTCCTGCAAAAGCCGATTTCGGAGCTCATTGGCCAGTTTTAACATGAACCCCCTCCGACTTTCTTTCACCCCAGAGCATGCCGTGTAAAGAACATGGGCATTTGTGGCAGCCATGTCAAACAGATTGTAAAAGACAGCAACCGGCCATCTCCGGGTTCCTGTACGCACAGAGTAAGCGCGTAATTTCTGGTCCATAATGTCCACACCACATTTCAATCGATTGTAATCAGTGACAATGTTTGGTTTTTTTTTTTGACTGTCTTCAATCTCCACCCTCTGGTGCATGGTGCTCAGAAGACAAACAGACTTCTTCTTTTTGGACGCATACACTGTAAGCAGTGTACTCCCTGATTTGAACAACTGTGTTGAGTACAGCTGTTGTCCACTAGTTCCTTTTGCCACTGCTGGGAGCTCTCTTCGGATTTTGTTGATTGTGCCAAGAAGAGTTGTTTGCCGCTGGAGAAGTCTGTTAGCCAGGGACAAAGATGTGAAAAAATTGTCCATGGTCACTGTCCTTCCCTTGTCCATGAATGGCTCCATCAGCTTCACAACAACATTTTCAGATAGCCTTTCTCCCTTTTGACGACAGGGGTCTTTTCCCAGGTAAGGAATAGCATTGCACATGTATTTTGTCTTCAGATCTGCTGCAATCCAAAACTTGATACCAAATTTATCCGGCTTGGAGGCAATGTACTGCAGAAAGGGGCAACGAACTTTAGTTGGGAATAACTGCTCATCAACAGTTACATGTTGCCCAGGCTGGTATGACATCAAACAGTTCTGGACAAACCGCTGCCATATGTCTGAAATAGCAGCAAATTTGTCTGTTTGTACACGCTGTGGACGAGTTTCCTTGTTGTCAAAACGAAGAAACTTCATAATTTCTTGAAATCGAGTACGGGACATTGTGGCTTTGATGGATGAATTGCCAAAGTCTTTGGACCACAAATCACTAACAGCACCAACTTTCTCCCTGGCTCCTCTTATCAAAAGTATGGAGATGAAAGCCAGCAACTCAGAAAAACTCATCTGCCAGCTGGAGTCTGAACTGTGGCCTTCTTGGACTGTGCAATCTCTGATGGTTGAAAGCATAGAGATGTCCACCAGACACAGAAAGCTTTGAAGACGACTTGTTATTTTACGTTTTGCTGTCTCCGTCGGTCCTTCTGTTCCATGGAATGGCATTTGTGGATCACCGCTGAAGTTCTCAACTTCTTGCTGAACCCACACACTGCCATCTTTTGCAGTAAGTTCTGATGGTCTAGCAGCCTCACACGTTTTGTTTCTCTTGGCTGGAGGAGGAAAAACGTACAATGCAGTAGAATCATCATCTGATGAAGTTTCACTGTCTGAGCTGTCTTTTCAAATCACAGTGCTGACTGCCGATCTCCTGCTGGATCTTCTTGTGGGAAGCTTTTCTGCTGCAGGAGTGATCTCTTCTTCATCAGAAGAACATTCTTCCTCTGTGGTGGTGTTTTTATTTTCAAAAATATAGTCCTCATTTCCACCATCAGAGTCACAGTCTGGCATATCCTGTAATATGGCCAAAGCCTCTTGCGCAGTCATTCGCTTCTTTTTAACCTGAGACATGATGAACACTGGTTTATCTGGTTGATGTGTCTGCTAACTTTATACACAGTTTCATGTCACACACACACACCCACATTCTTCACAGCTTTGTATGAATGAGCATATCAATGGAGCACATCAATCTGGTCAAGATGTGGCCAACATGCAAATAAGATTTTTTAGCTTACTAAATGTCTGCATTGATGTGTTTTTTTGTTTTTACAAAATGGTGGATAAATCATATTTTACTGAGTTTACACGTGGTTCATAATAATCCAGAACTACCTGAATGAGCGTCAGCCAGACTTCTAGCCTTCATTTCACCATCACCTTTGACCTTCACTGCTCTAAAGTAGATCTTATAGAAGTTTATCTGACTTTTACTGTTTTTTTTTTTTTGTTTTTTTTTCATTTCTGCAACACAGTGTAGGAGAGAGCGAGAGGTGTTCAATCGTGTTATGCTGTTTAAAATGAAGAATTGTGGAAATGAATTAAAACAGCAGTTTTTAGATAAAAAAAAAAAAAAATCCTTTACTCCATCCACTCAGTAACTCTGGTGAAAAGATTCCTCCTGCAGTAGAAGTCCACCTCAATGGGGGATGGAGAGCTTAGAAAAAAATTCAAATTAAATACTTGTTGACGAGCCGCTAATGGTTTGCGGGGGCTCCATGCTGAGGGGTCTGCTCGGCGCAAAATTTCACTGGTTTGGGGGTTTTAGTGTTAAAATTGTGGGATAACATCGCTAGTAGATTCATTCGTTGTCCCCCCTCACACAGGCTTCCTTGAGAATCTGGAATCAATCCATCTGGCTTGACGTTTAGTTTAGGGTTATTCAATCAAAATTGACATTTAGTTTCTTAGTTTCAGAGAATCTGACCCATCCATCAGGATTGACGTTTAGTCCCGGGGTTATCCATCAAAATTGACATTAAGTTTCAGAGAGCCTAAGTTCATCGAAAGTTTTCGACCGTCATCAATTCATTTTTGACATTTAGTTTTTGACCTATGACCGCTATGGTCATTCATTCCCCATCATATGCTCCTTCTGACACAAAGTTCTGACTATCCATCACAATTTTGACATTTAGTTTTTGACCTGTGACCCTTATGGTCATTAAAGGCTCATACACACCTAAGTTCATATCAAGTTCATGTCATCAATCACGATTTTGACATAAAGTTTTTGACCTGTGACCTCTCTAGGCCATCAATCATTATTTTTGACATAAAGTGGATCAATAATCTCTTTGACAGGCAAAATAATGACACCAGAGGGGTGACATGTTAGGCCGTGGCTTCCAGGACCAGAAACCCAACAGCACATTCTGAGCAGGAACCACAAATGTCCGACCATAATAGCAGTCATGTACCTAGCCATGCACCCCTTCGGTCATGGGGAACAGAGCCCAGTGGATCACTGCTTGCCAGCATCCACCATACACACACACACACACACACACACACACACACACACACACACACACAGTTGTCATGATGGCTACGTAACTGACGCAAGCAGCAGAAACCATCAGTATAGCTGTAGTCTCATGAGAATGCGTTCCGACATGCACACCTTACTGGGTTTTGGGTCCCAGCCAGAAACACTGAAACCCATGAAAACATTTGGAAACACGTAGCAACATGTTTAAAAATCTTGTTGAATCTACTAAAAAATAGTGTTTTGCATTTTCAAACGTCACTATTTGCGACAATTTTAAATTATACGTATATTAAAACGGTTACGTGTGTACTCGAGAGTTTTTCTAAAACGAAGGACAGCAGATATACGTTTTCAAAATTACCGGCTAAGTGTGGACATGGTCTCTAAGGACGAGGATTTTTTTTTAAAAACTTTGTTCTTTTCGGCATCATCTGGATCCTCCAGGGTGAGCTGAAAGATGCAGCCAACATGAGAGATGTCTTTTGCTCCTGCAACCCTGCAAGTAAATGAGCACTTCTATGGAGCACCGGCTCAACAGTGCAACAACTGGATGGAAGCTTCAGTGTTTGATCTGACTTCATCTGACCCAGTGGAGTCCAAATTTGGTCCGTAAGGGTCACAGTCCTGAAGATTTTCCACATGTTCCTTCTTTAACACACCTGGGGCAAGTTAATAATATAGATCCTGGGTTTTTCTATGTAATCACACAAACACAGTTTTACTTATATGAGGATTCCGGATAAGACTTTGCTGTGGTCATGGTAACTAGGTAATTGATGTAAGCAGGAAAAACTGGTTCTTGGTTCGGTCCAACCGTCAGGAAATGTTCATTAGTCCAGTAAAAAAGGTGTTTAAAAGACCTAAACCCACGCAATTTTGCGTCAAGCAGACCCCTCGGCATGGAGGCCCCGCAAACCATTAGCGGCTCGTCAACAAGTATTTTAACGTGAATTCTTTTCGAAGCACCCCTCCCTCATTGAGGTGGACTTCTACTGCAGGAGGAATCTTTTTCACCAGAGTTACTAAGTGGGTGGAGTAAAGGATTTTTCTAATTAATCGAAAAACCGCTGTTTTAATTCATTTCCACAATTCTTCGTTTTGTTGAGGGATTGGGGTCATTAAAAGGTGAAAACAGCTATGATTGTGTAAAACCAGAAAGTAATGCCCAAATATGGTTGTAAACTGTTAAAACTGCATGTGAAAAAAGTTAAACTGTTTTAGAACAAAATGGTGTGATCTACTTAAAATGTCTGCTTTTGATTTTGAGAAAGCTAAGTTGATGTTTGTATATGCTGTGAATGTCTACCTTCAGCTCTATGATCCTGGCTACGAGCCAGCAAATTTAACATCAAAAGATTAGATTTTCAGCTCTGCGATCCTGGCTTTGAGCCAGCTAAATGTACATCAAAGGATGAGTGTTTGAGTTTTTGTGGTTTCATGCTCACAGGTGCAGATTCTCCGTACAAATTCAAGTATAAATATGAGTCCAAAGTTCAGTGCTCCTGGGTGGTGACAGGGATAGGTATCTAACCCGTTTGGTCTAGATACAGTCATCCACCCCGGGGCACAAGACTTTGACTCTTTGCTGTTTCTGCTGCACCACTCCGAGAAACTCCATAGAGAGCTTTATCGCTGGTGCAGTGTTGCAGCTAAATCCTCCTTCGTTCTCACTCAGTCCGAGCAACCAAGGTTTTTTGATGTTACTCATCTGGCAACAGGCACCCGGATGATGCATTGATAAAGCCTTTTACGTTTCTCACTGAGTCCGAGTAACCAGGGTTTTTTTGGTGGTACTTATCTGGCATCAGGCACCCAGATAATACATTAATGGAATATTTTGTGTTTCTCACTGAGTCCGAGGAACCGAGGTTTTTGATGATACTTATCCGGCATCAGGTACCCGGATAATACATTTGAAAAACCTTTTACGTTTCTCACTCAGTCTGAGTACCGGAGGTATTGATGTCACTCATCTGGCAACAGGAACCTAGATGATGCATTAATAAAGAGTTATTTTCTTGTTATGCTCCGTGTTATGTAATAAAATCCCTTAAAAAGTCACCCAGTATCCTCTATCATTTTTTTTTCTATTATTTTTTACTCAATTTTTTACCCATTCATTTTTACTTCTTCCTCGCTGACACCTGATTCAAGGTAAGTTGAAGAGAGTGCATGCGTGAGGAAGTGTGGATGAGTTATGAGTGGATCCAGCATAGGTGGGACCTCGGTCCTTAGACATCATTGATCTTAGCTTGAAGCGTTTTTCTGGCAATACCTCTTATAGGGCGGGTATTCATCAGTTTTAAACAGCATAACACGATTGAACACCTCTTGCTCTCACCCACACTGTGTTGCAGAAATGAAAAAAAAAAAAAAAAACAGTAAAAGTCAGATAAACTTCTATCAGATCTACTGTAGAGCAGTGAAGGTCAAAGGTGATGGTGAAATGAAGGCTAGAAGTCTGGCTGACGCTCATTCAGGAAGTTCTGGATTATTATGAACCACGTGTAAACTCAGTAAAATATGATTTATCCACCATTTTGTAAGAAAAAAAACACATCAATGCAGACATTTAGTAAGTTTATAAAATCTTATTTGCATGTTGGCCACAACTTGACCAGATTGATGTGCTCCGTTGATATGCTCATTCATACAAAGCTGTGAAGAATGTGGGTGTGTGTGTGTGACATGAAACTGTGTATAAAGTTAGCAGACACATTGACCAGATAAACCAGTGTTCATCATGTCTCAGGATAAAAAGAAGACTGTGCAAGAGGCTTTGGCTATATTACAGTATATGACAGACTGTGACTCTGATGGTGGAAATGAGGACTATATTTTTTAAACTGAAAACACCACCACAGAGGAAGAATGTTCCTCTGATGAAGAAGAGATCACTCCTGGAGCAGAAAACCTTCCCACAAGAAGATCCAGCAGGAGATCGGCAGTCAGCACTGTGATTCGAAGAGACAGCTCAGACAGTGAAACTTCATCAGATGATGATTCTTCTGCATTGTACGTTTTTTCTCCTCAAGCCAAGAGAAATAAAATGTGTGAGGCTGCTAGACTATCATGACTTACTGCAAAAGATGGCAGCGTGTTGGTTCAGCAAGAAGTTGAGGACTTCAGCGGTGATCCACAAATGCCATTGCATGGAACAGAAGGACCGACGGAGACAGCAAAACGTAAAATAACAAGTCGTCTTCAAAGCTTTCTGTGTCTGGTGGACATCTCTATGCTTTCAACCATCAGAGATTGCACAGTCCAAGAAGGCCACAGATCAGACTCCAGCTGGCAGATGAGTTTTTCTGAGTTGCTGGCTTTCATCTCCATACTTTTGATAAGAGGAGCCAGGGAGAAAGTTGGTGCTGTTAGTGATTTGTGGTCCAAAGACTTTGGCAATTCATCCATCAAAGCCACAATGTCCCGTACTCGATTTCAAGAAATTATGAAGTTTCTTCGTTTTGACAACAAGGTAACTCATCCACAGCAGATACAAAGAGACAAATTTGCTGCTATTTCAGACATATGGCAGCGGTTTGTCCAGAACTGTTTGATGTCATACCAGCCTGGGCAACATGTAACTGTTGATGAGCAGTTATTCCCAACCAAAGTTCGTTGCCCCTTTCTGCAGTACATTGCCTCAAAGCCAGATAAATTTGATGTCAAGTTTTGGATTGCAGCAGATCTGAAGTCAAAATACATGTGCAATGCTATTCCTTACCTGGGAAAAGACCCCTGTCGTCAAAAGGGAGAAAGGCTATCTGAAAATGTTGTTGTGAAGCTGATGGAGCCATTCATGGACAAGGGAAGGACAGTGATCATGGACAATTTTTTCACATCTTTATCTCTGGCTAACAGACTTCTCCAGCGACAAACAACTCTTCTTGGCACAATCAGCAAAATCCGAAGAGAGCTCCCAGCAGTGGCAAAAGGAACTAGTGGACAACAGCTGTACTCAAGACAGTTGTTCAAATCAGGGAGTACACTGCTTACAGTGTATGCTTCCAAAAAGAAGAAATGTTTGTCTTCTGAGCACCATGCACCAGAGGGTGGAGATTGAAGACAGTCAAAAAAAAAAAAGAACAAACATTGTCACTGACTACAATCGATTGAAATGTGGTGTGGACATTATGGACCAGAAATTATGTGCTTACTCTGTGCGTACAGGAACCCGGAGATGGGCGATTGCTGTCTTTTACAATCTGCTTGACACGGCTACCACAAATGCCCATGTTCTTTACAGGGCAAGCTCTGGGGTGAAAGAAACTCGGAGGGGGTTCATGTTAAAACTGGCCAGTAGGGTCCGAAATAGGCTTTTGCAGGAAAGAGCACAACAAGAAGAGATAAAGAGAGAACTTTTGGAGCTGGAAAGACTTTCCAAAGGAAAAACTACGCAGTGTCAGGTGCGCAAGTCATGCAAAAGAAACCGCAGCATAAATAAATGTCTGCATTGTGGGAAGTTCACTTGTCGGAAATGCAGAAAAGACTCAGCCTGGGTTTGTAAAAATTGTTAATTTGTGAAAAAAAATAAAAGTTGCAAAATAAACTTAATTTACTGAAGTCGTGTTTTTTTGTGAACACTTTTAAAAGCAAATTTGTTGATGGTGAATTATTACAATTAACAAACAAAAACGTCTTCTGGAAAATTTGTCCTGAGGGATGAGTGTGTGTAGGATTGTTCTGTGTGTGTGTGTGTGTGTGTGTGTGTGTGTGTGTGTGTGTGTATGCCTTCAAACTGTAAAAGTGTAGCAAAACACTGACCTACATTACCTCCAGAAACTAACCACAGCATTTCATGTTAACCACTTTTTTTGTGTTCTAGCTGTATTCTAAAATGAATACAATTAAATTATTACTTCAAAATTATACACAAAATAACCTGTCGTGATAATCAGTCAATTTAGATGGCTGGCCAACTCTTTGGAGAGTGCTGGTGGTGCCAGAATTCTTCCACTTATGGATGATGGAAGCCACTGTGCTCATTGAATTTTCAGAACAGCAGAAACTTTTCTGTTTTCAACCCCAGCCTCGTGGCTCAAGAATATCTTATCACAGAGGACTACAGACAATTGTTTTGTTTTCATACTTGATTTGAGCTCTCACATGTACAGTCAATACAGACAGAAATATGTATCCTAATATTGACAGATGCTTGGCTTCTCAGACTATACTGAATTTACCACAGGTAAACTCCAATGAGCAGCAGACCCGTCTTAACTATGATCAGAGGAAACAATTTAAAGATTCATGGTAAACGTTGTAAATATTTATGTACATGGGATTTTTTTCAGGTTTTTTATTTTAATAAATTTGCCACAACTTAAAAAAAATCTCTCATTGTCATTTTGAGGAAGTTTATGTAGAATTTGGAGGAAAGAGTTTAATTTTATTTATTTTAGAATAAGGCTGTACAATACAACAAAAAGTGGTGAACGTAAGCCACTGTAAATAATATCTGTTGGCACTACAAACCAGAATTCAACATGTCTGAAAGTAAAAGAAAAGGCAGCAGTCTGGCAGACAGCATTTAAACATGTTACTAAACTCAGAAAAACAGGATTCCATTCCAACAAATCTGAATTACAAAAAAAAAAACCCTGACCTAAATAGTTGCCAATGTTCTAACTTGAGCACTATCGTTTAAAAAGCAAAAGGTGAGCTGATCACCTTTAGCAGGGAGGCGGGACGGTCAGAGAAACTGAAAAAGCCGGGACTCCTAGTGTTAATCCATATATAAGGCGCTCTGGGTTTTTAGGTGCGCCTTATAGTGTGTAAAATACGGTATATATACATCAGGGCTCACGCTAGCCGCTCACCACGTTCGCAAATGCAAATTTTATTTTAGTGTGGCTAAAAGAAATTCTGCAGAATTAGCCATTCTGCCAGTCTGTGGCGAATCTGTTTTTAGATGAATCAACAGATTGTAATTTTGCCTGTGATTGACGTTGGAATCCATATTGCCTATCGGTAGTCACGAGCGCCAGCTGGTGTTATGAAGCAACGACATTTACACTGGTATAGATCATACTAAACAAGGTACCCGATCGTCACATCACCCAAAAGTAACGCGAGATTTGCAGCCTGAAGTTTTCAGCAAGGTGGCGAGATCCCGACCAAAACAGTCGTCAATTTCATCCCATTTTGGCGCAAAAAACTCAAGTCCAAACAAAGAAAATGTATCAGAAAAGGGGAAAAGTTCAAAGAAAGCAAAGTATGATCGCGATGACTCACGATCTGTTCGGGCTAAGTGGTTCAAGGACTTATCTTGAGTAAAACTTGATGGAGATCTCCCCAAAGTGCGCACTCTATATCCGGGGTGCCAAACCACTCGATCACGGTCTACTGGCAGCCCGCAGACTGATTTCAAGTCGACCGCCAGGTTTGTTTGAAAAAAATGAAGTCCGTATTGTCAACTCAGCAACTTTGATGCTACATTTAGTGAGTACTCAGGTCCTATAGTCGCTAGAGTTGCTCAAATTTGCGAGTTTTTAAAGCGTTTTTTAAAGCGTCAATCAAGTGGCGTTTATGTTATTGGTTTTGGAGATTTTAGAGTCTGTGACGTGGAAGAAAGTTGTTAACTTGTATCAATGAGCAGCGCCTGGTGCTGCTGCGGGCCATACCTCTCGCTATACGCTGCGTTCGCGCAGAGAATGTGTGCGTGCGTGAGAGAGAGACAAGAAAGCAAGCAAGAGAGGAATATGTCAGTGTGTGTTTGAGAGAGAGGGATTTGTGTGTGTGTGTGTGTGTGTGTGTGTGTGTGTGTGTGTGTGTGTGTGTGTGTGTGTGTGTGTGTGTGTGTGTGTGTGTCTGAAAGAGGGTGGGTTTCTGATGTGATGTCTATTCAATTTTATTTTATTTGTATAGCTGAAAATCACAATTTTTTGTGTCAACGGGCTTCACATTGTAGATTTAAAAGAACAAAAACAAGAAAAAAGAAGAATGCATAATAAACACAAAACACAGCAAAAAGCTAAAAAATACTAGGTAAATAATTTTAACACATTCCTGTCCTTAGAGTCTCCTTTACGGTGAGGAAAAACTTCTAAAAACCCATCAGAGAGGTAAAATAAGAAACCTCATCTAATGGTTGTGTAACAACAACAAACGTGTTTGTGAGGGTAGTTTTACTGCAGGCTGAAAACAATCTGTCACAGATTGTCACAAATTTTATTAATATTCATCAAATGACTCATTCTGCAATTAATTACACCAGATTCGTAAGGAACAAAGCTAAAAGCACATGTTCATTTACTGTTAACCATAAACTAACGTTATGATACAGAGAATATCATAACTGAAAAAGAATATGTGGCTAAAGCAAATTCAATGTGGCTAGTAAAAATGAAACTGTATTGGCCACAGTGGCCAATGATTTTTTATACTAGAGTGAGCCCAGCCAGTTACTCTGGTTTCCTCCCACAGCAACCCAATAGAAAACAAACTTAATGATCTAAATAAGAGTTTTAACTATTTGTTTTTCCTAAAACTAAAGACAGAAAATGTTTTTGAACAGAAAGAGAATTAATTTTTCTGCAGTTTTCCATAAACATATAGAACTATGGTGCCATCATCTGGTAATTAGAGAAATAACATTCCTTAAAATATTAGATTTAAAGGAAGAAAAAGCTGAAAATAACATGAAATGTGAAGAATAAACGTTTGAAAAATATTTTACTAAATTTCTATGAATGAAACACATAAAAAAATTCTGATGAATTTCAAACGTGCTTAGTCTTGGAATCTATGAGATAAAAAATTCCAAGTGCTCTGCTGCCCTTCGGCGGTAGTCCAGGACATTACAAAATTAGTAAAAAATACAGTAATTAAAGGAGTAAAGCAGTTAATTGTACACGTGGGAGCGGTTGACACAAAAAGAGAACAATCAGAACTCTTGAAGAAAGAATTTTGTGAACTTTTTAATGAGTTGCAAAGAGTACCGGCTAAAGTTTATATTAGTGGACCTCTTCCTAACATTGATGGAAGGAAAAACAAGTTTAGCCGTTTACTCCAGCTGGACACATGACTCTCCAAAGAGTGCACATTGAGAGAACTGAATTATATTGAGAACTTTGATCTGTTCTGGAAACGAGAAGACCTGGTCAAAGGAAAGAGCCCGTACTTGAGTAGAGATGGAGTGAGAATGTTGAAGAAGAACATCCTCCATGATCTAAGAATCAATGAAGGGCTGCGACAGGCGCCTAAGCAGAAAGTGAGAAGGAATCAAAGTGGAAAATGTGCTCCTGGAAAACCTGGAGACCTAGCCGATGTTCCAGCAACTGCATCAGCTCTACAGCAACAACAAAAACCCGTGCCAGCATCACCATCACCAAAACCTACCCAGAGATCAACACCTTCAATACGAGAGTCTCCACCTCAGGTGTTCAGCCCTATTGCAATTCCAAGAGAGGGCTCACATTTGGATGTTTCCCCCTTTGCCACTGGACAGCCCCTCCCTGCTACATCCACCCCTACAAAAGACTCTTCCTCCTTTTCATCTCCACCCTCACCACTGGCTCTTCCTCGTCACTTGGAAAACCTGATTAATGAAGGTATCAAGATGACGCCATGTACTCCTGTGCCTTTTCCTAAAAAAAAAACCTGCACCTCCCCCTCCTTGCCCCAAACCCATCTCACCCAAACTCCACCCAGCTCCAAATCCACCTACATCATCCCCCAAACTCCTCCCCACTCGCCCTCACCCACCTGCTCCTGAAGCTACCATTCCTCAGAGCTAGGATGCACCGGGCCTCTGCTGTCCCAGGACACACAGTCATGATAAAGTTCAGCTCAGGCTGGGGCCCTGTGACAGAGAACAGTCTGCGGGTGCTATAACTACAGTCATCTCCAATCGAATTCATCGTAATAGGACAGGAAGACTGTCCAAACACAGAAATTTAATTGAAATTCCCTGTAAGAATATAACAGCTAGTTCTACTGAAGCTAAAGTAAAACATGCTGTGCTCAATGTCAGGTCCTTATGTAACAAATCATTTTTAATTAATAATTTTATCTCTTCTTTTAATCTTGATTTTATGTTTTTAACAGAAACTTGGCTTGATAGAAATACAGGTAATGCAGTTCTAGTAGAAGCAGCTCCACCTAATTTTAATTTTGAATCTGAAATAAGAGAAAAGAAAAAAGGGGGAGGAGTTTGTGCGACTTTTAGAGATAACCTAAGCACCAGGAGGCTTTCGTTTGGGACATTTCCATCTTTTGAGTATTTGTCATTTAAGCTTGAGCTAAAAGAATCCTCTGCCATACTATTCCTAGTTCTGTACAAGCCTCCCCATCACTGCCAAGATTTTATTGATGATTTTACTGAAATTCTTTCATTCATATGCACAGATTTTGATGGTTTAGTCATAACAGGTGATTTTAATGTTCATGTTGATAACATCAATGACAAAAATGCTAAAGAACTCAACAGTGTTTTAGAAACCTTTGGTTTGACTCAACATGTGACAGATCCCACCCACAGCAGAGGTCACACTCTGGACCTCCTCATTACTAAAGGAGTTAATGTTTCTAATGTGATTGTGTCTGACGTTGCCTTATCTGATCATTTCTGTGTCTTCTGTGACCTCACTGTCGCTCCCAGGCCACCGCCTGGACCGGCAGTTATTCACAGCAGACACATAAATGACAACACACGTTTACAGTTCATGGAAATGGTTCATTTTGAAGATTTCTTCAGTTTTGATGTTAACGATTTGGTTACCTCTGTTCAGTCTTGTGTTATGAATGTTCTGGATGCCATCGCCCCAATGAAGGTGAAAACAGTTAAAAATAAGCAGAAAGCACCTTGGAGAAACGATGAGTCAGTCAAAGCACAAAAACGGGAGTGCAGGAAAGCTGAGCATAAATGGCGCAAATTTAAGCTCCAGATTCACTATGAGATTTATAGAGAAAAGTTACATGTTTACAATCAGATCTTACTCAAAACCAGAGAGATGTAACTGTAATAATAACTCACGTGTGCTTTTTGCAACACTAAATAGATTAACAAATCCCCCAACTCAAATCGTCGCTGAATTGGTTTCGACTTCAAAATGTAATGAGTTCGCTGTATTTTTTAATGACAAGGTTCAGAACATCAAAAATTTAATCAAAGCCACAGTTCAAATGACAATCTTACCACCATCCAGATTGTTAAAGCTAAATGACTTCACCTCAGTAACAGAAACAACTGTTGAAGAAATTATCACTAGTCTGAGTTCATCTACTTGCTCTCTTGATATATTATCCACCAGATTTATAAAATCTGTGTTAACCAGCATGTTGGCACCAATCACTCAAATAGTCAATGTGTCACTTCAAACCGGAACCTTCCCAAGTGCCTTTAAAACTGCGGTCATCAAGCCACTCTTAAAGAAGAGTAGTCTTGATGCCACAGTACTTAAAAACTATCGGCCTATTTCAAACTTACCGTTTTCAGAAAAAATTCTTGAGAAAGTTGTTTACCAACAACTGACTAAATTTATTTTAGTGAACAACTCATTTGATGTCTTCCAGTCAGGTTTTAGACCTCATCACAGCACAGAGACAGCTCTGATCAAGGTAACAAATGACATTCGTATGAACACTGACGCTGGTAAAGTCTCTGTTTTAATCCTGTTAGATCTGAGTGCTGCATTTGACACTGTAGATCATAAGATCCTTCTACAGAGGCAAGAGAACTGGGTTGGTGTTTCTGGTACTGCGCTTAGTTGGTTTAAATCTTATTTAGAAGGACACGAGTATTTTGTAGAAATTGGAAATTGTGTGTCAGATCACATGCCTTTGACCTGTGGGGTTCCCCAGGGGTCAATTCTTGGACCCCTGTTGTTTAACCTCTACATGCTGCCGTTAGGGTATTGATAGCCAGTAATAACGTGTCCTATCACAATTATGCAGATGATCCTCAGATCTATGTGTCACTGACAGCAGGTGAACATGGACCTGTGGATTCACTCTGTCACTGTGTTCAACAAATCAGAGTCTGGATGCAAAACAACTTTCTCCAGCTAAACTCAGACAAAACTGAGATCATTGTCTTTGGCCACAGAAACAAAGAGAAAGTGTCATCAGTTACCTTCAATCTCTCTCTCTGGAACCGACAAATCAAGTTAGAAATCTGGGAGTAATAATGGACTCAGACTTTAACTTCAACAGTCACATCAAATCAATTACATCAGCAGCCTTTTACCACCTGAAAAACAGCCAAAATCAGAGGTTTGGTTTCTAAAAGACTTAGAGGTTCTTATCCATGCATTTGTTTCCAGTAGGTTAGATTATTGCAACGGTCTACTCACTGGTCTGAACAAAAAGGCTTTAAAACAGCTGCAGTTTATTCAAAATGCTGCTGCTCGAGTCCTAACAAGAACTAGAAAATATGATCACATTAGTCCTGTGCTCAAGTCTCTGCACTGGCTTCCTGTGGCTCAGAGAATAGACTTTAAAGCTGCTCTGCTTGTGTTTAAGTCTCTCCATGGTCTAGAACCAAAGTACATCTGTGATATGTTAGTACCTTATGAACCATCTAGAACTCCGAGGACCTCTGGGACCGGCCTCCTGCTGGGGTCTAGAGTCAGGACTAAACATGAACCATCTAGAACTCTGAGGACCTCTGGGACCGGCCTCCTGCTGGAGCCTAGAGTCAGGACTAAACATGAACCATCTAGAACTCTGAGGACCTCTGGGACCGGCCTCCTGCTGGAGCCTAGAGTCAGGACTAAACATGGACCATCTAGAACTCTGAGGACCTCTGGGACCGGCCTCCTGCTGGTGTCTAGAGTCAGGACTAAACATGAACCATCTAGAACTCTGAGGAACTCCGGGACCGGCCTCCTGCTGGTGCCTAGAGTCAGGACTAAACATAGAGAAGCTGCATTTCATTTTTATGCTGCAAAAGTCTGGAACAAACTTCCTGAGGCCGTGAGACAGGCCTCTACTGTGACAATAATTTCAATCTAGGCTGAAAACACTTCTGTTTAACTGTGCTTTTAATTAATTACTCTTTTTTTTATCTGTTTTAATGATTCTATTTATTTAATTTCTAAACTTTTTGATTCTATGTTTTGTGATTTTAATGCATTCTTTTTCTTTTCCTTTTTGTGAAGCTCTTTGAATTACATTTTGTATGAATTGTGCTACAAATAAACTTGCATTGCCTTAAAAAACCTTATTTTTACGGATTAAATTCTTTCTTGCAGAAAACAGAAAGGATCAGCGACCTCATCTGGTCAAAGAGGGCATAACACCTGCTCCCTGTGATTGGATAAAAAACTCAGACTCTTTGATTCTGAATCTTTTTTTTTTAAAATAATATTTACTCCCTCTTTTCTCAGAAAAATGAGATTTTTCATTTTGGTATTCTTCTTTTGTTTTTAAATAAGCATCTGCTGCCATCTTGTGGAACTGTTTAGTAATAGAACGGAGATTCTATTTTTGTGATTTTTTCTTTTTTTTTAATGTAATTTTAATTTTAAGGGGGTTTTTTTTGGTCATGTCTCCTTCAATAAAATTATGCACATGTTTGAGTCTTGTTGCAAGAATCCATGAAAAACCTTCAGGATCTGGACCTCTAAGATCCTTATCCAGTCTCAGGAACATGGTCCAAACCTGTAGAGTCCAGGAGCAGTTCTGCAAAATTCTTAGAGGACTTTTCAGGCCGGGTTACAATAAAGCATCCTTCTCATTGTTTAGAGACAATGGAGTCTGGCACCTGGATATTTATCTGTTTGTGCAGCGTCGGCTGTGGCTGAATAATCCGATGCGAGAGCTGCAGCTCTTACTACACTTGCTGCAGATGTGATTGGTAGTATGAGTCATGGGGGAGCAGTGTCAGTCTGACTTCTCTGCTGTTTTCTGTCTTGAAGGTGGTGATGAGGGTGAAGAAGTAGAATCCAGATACAAAGCCATTTTTAACCAGTCGATTGAAGGAAGAGCAGAACCAGAAAGAACTCTGCAATATGAGGGATGCAATATGGGAGACTGGACGTCGAGGGGACCAGAGGGATGGAGCTCGAATGGATCAGGTACCAGAAGGTTGGAGCTCAGCTGGATGATGAGGGACCAGAAGGTTGGAGCTCGGCTGGATGATGAGGGACCAGACGTCGAAGCTTGACAGGAAGGCAGGGTGCACCAGTAGCTAGGGATGAGTGGTTCAGAAAATGGAAGGAATCCCTGGTTTAGAGGGCATGGTTTTGGTTACAGCTGCTTTTTCTGTATTTCATCGTCATCATCTTTATTTCAGACTTAAGGTCCATTAACACACAGACAAATAAAAAAGATACAAGCCAGTCATTAAAAACATCTGTACCAGTGTTTCCATAGAACGGACTGATACCTCATTGCACTGACACCAAAACTCACTAAGACTCTCACTGTCGTGTTTACAGAATCCTTTATTCAACGTGAACGTATAGATCAGAGTTCTCATCAGAGCCTGAAAGCTGCTGACTCCTGCCTGGTAGAACAGGAGACTCGCACTGCTGGATCTGGGCCTTTTTAACAGCATTATTTCTGTTTGAGATACAGAAATAAAATGACATCCCCAAGTAGTCCATTTTTTCGAGAAGTTGGCTCTTTAGACTCAGCTCACTAAAAAGAGCTGGCTGTTTTGTTTTGGCGCGCAATTAAGGCTTTTTGATGGGCGATCCGGCTCTTTTTGAAGAGTCGGCTCTTTTGACTCGGCTCACTAAAAAGAACCGGCTGTTTTGTTTTGGCCTGTAATTAAGGCTTTCTGATGGGCTATCCGGCTCTTTTTGAAGAGTCGGCTCTTTTGACTCGGCTCACTAAACAGAGCCGGTTGTTTTGTTTTGGCCTGTAATTAAGGCTTTCTGATGGGCAATCCGGCTCTTTTTGAAGAGTCGGCTCTTTTGACTCGGCTCACTAAAAAGAACCGGCTGTTTTGTTTTGGTGCGCAATTAAGCCAGATCTGATTGGGATGGGAAGTTCATCTCCTTTTAAAGAGCGGGCTCTTTTAACTCGGCTCACTAAATGTAGCTTTTAATTGAACTTTAAAGCATATTTAGCCAACTTTAACACCATTTTTATATTAAAAACACTACTCTATAAAAATGTTGTATGTTTTAAACACTTTTACAGTTTTCCTTTTTTTTTTTTTTTTTTTTAATTTTTGGCAAAATTGAATTAAACTTTAAAGCTTTTTCAGCCAGCTTTCAGGTCATTTTCAGCATCAGAGGATGAAAAACGGGCTTCGGGGTCCGGGCCAGGCATTCAACGCGCTGTTTCTCTGAAACAGCATTCTGTAGTTTTTTTTCAAGCACTGATTGTTTGCTTTGACGAATAAAAATCAGGGAAGTAAAGACCATATAAGGACTACACTCTTTCTGGTGTTGTAAATGATATCATGATCATGTTCATAGTCAGAGCAGATATTCAGTAACTGGTGAAATCCTGCAGCACTAAGGAGATGACCACCAGATCATCTGCATACATGAAATGATTTCTCAGGGTGTTGCCAATCGCTCACTGCTTTGATGGCTCAGATGAGACGAACTGCCCACCCAGTCCTCATAAGAACCATCAGGACAGTCCTTCTTTCCATCACACATCTGGGCTGGTTTTAGACAGGCTGTAAACCAGCCTGGTTTACAGTTATTCAGCTTATGAGAAAACTCATCCACATACGAATCAAACAGAGCCTGAGACAGCAGCCCCCGTTGGTGCAGTCCATTAGTGACTCCAAACAAACCAGAGATTGTATTCCCCCCATTTCACCTGCATCTTCTGGTTAGTGTACCAATAAGCCAGAATCCGTAAGATACAGTCAGGTGCACCTCGTTGTTTTAATTTAACAAAAAGTGAAAGGAGTTAAAAGGTACTGATGGATTTTTGGACATTCACGTTTCAAAGGGACATTCTTTTGAGGACAGTGAGGTCCAGATTCTCTCCAGGGAACATTGCAGCAACTCCATCAAGGAGGACAAACCGAACACTGCCAGCTTAGTATGGGTTTGACAGAACTGGAGAAAATATTCAGATGAGTCTTCTGACCAGAAACTTTGTCCAGTGGATTTATAAAAACGTGTTTTTATTGTCAGGACTTCTTTGAACTTTCCAGGAATTTTTTGCTGTGATTCAGAACGACTTTCCAAATAAGATCTTAGTGGTTCTTACTGGAACAGTTTCCATCCTCGTGCTGGATCGACACGACCAGGATTTATTTAAAAAAAACTTTTCAAACCTGAACAAAAATGTTAGCTTTGCTGCAGAAAAAAAATGTTTTTACTTAAAGAAAAATTCGTCCTCAGATGGATCCAAAGACGGACAGATTTACAGATCTGATGACGTGGCTGTTAACCCCAAAATGTCCTTACGGTCTGTGTGTGTGTGTGTGTGTGTGTGTGTGTGTGTGTGTGTGTGTGTGTGTGTCAGTGTTGTTTTTGTCAACGATGACGACAACAAAATGATTTCATTGATGAAGATTTTTTTCATGACGATGACGCAACGATAACGAAATAAATGCAACTTTTTGGTGACGAAAATGTGACGAGACGTTTGCAAGTTTCTGTTGACGAGACGAAAATGTCACGAAATGGGCGTCAGACTTTCACATTTCTGTCTGAGAAAAGAAAAAACACAGCGGCTGCATTCTGTCTCTCACGGCGGCACGACCCCCACAATGCTGCACGTTCACACCGTCTACACAACACACCTGCAGCCACGAGGAAGTCACACAACATGGTGAAAACAGTAACAAAGAGGCTTGGTGGTCAGAAACTTAAAGTTTTACACATATTTTGCGCAAACAGCATGCTAACTTCAAGCTAATACTCGTGAAAGAATCCCGGGGGTTTACTTCTTCTTAGGTTTGGTTAAATCCAATATTTGCTTCAACTATCGTTCATTAAATAATCTCACCACCCGGTCTTTCTTGCGTGTGCAGACTGAAGAGAGAAGGCTGATGATCAAAACAATAAATATTAAAGCATACCAAGCATTTAAAATACGACCAGGATTCAATCATTTTCTCAATTTCCAATATTTATTCCTCAACATTAAAATCTAAACAGATGCATCTGGGTTTCATTGTCCTCACAGAGCACACCTATGTCTCTGTGATGTTACAACAACGGATAAAGCCCAATACTGAGATTACCAATTTTATAGTAAAATACAGTTTATAAATATTAAGGCAGCCTGCTGCGGTGTAATGCAGCAGACAAATTTCAGAATAAAGTATGGAAAAAAAATCAAATTAAAATGATCTCTCTATAAATGATGTAATATTTGCCTCTTAAGTTCGGCTCTGCTATGGTTCAACTCTTAGTTGCACCTTCCTCGACTTTAGAGGCAACCTGTCTAATTTTAGAGTTATAGATAAAGATCGTCCGCAAGGTTCATCTTTTAGTCCATTAGTTTTTATATATTTATTAATGACCTTCCAACGTGAAGGAAGAATTGTGATATTAAATCGTACGCAGATGACACTATTTATTGGTTCAAGCATAAAGTTATTGATATTTGTAATAAGCTCCTGCTTAAAAAAAAAACAATAAAATGTCATTCCAAGTTTATTTGTTGCACAATTCAAAGTGCTTCAATAGACAGAAAAAATGCAGTAAAATCACAAAACATGGAATCAAAAACTAAAATAAAACAGATGAAAAGAGTAACGTACAGTTAAAAAGAACTGTTTTCAGCCTAGATTTAAACATTGTCACAGTAGAGGGATGTCTCACAGCCTCAGGAAGCTTCTCCATGTTTAGTCCTGACTCTAGACCCCAGCAGGAGGCCGGTCCCAGAGGTCCTCAGAGTTCTGGATGGTTCATGTTTAGTCCTGACTCTAGGCTCCAGCAGGAGGCCGGTCCCAGAGGTCCTCAGAGTTCTAGATGGTTCATGTTTAGTCCTGACTCTAGACCCCAGCAGGAGGCCGGTCCCAGAGGTCCTCGGAGTTCTAGATGGTTCATAAGGTACTAACATATCACAGATGTACTTTGGTGCTAGACCATGGAGAGACTTAAACACAAGCAGAGCAGCTTTAAAGTCTATTCTCTGAGCCACAGGAAGCCAGTGCAGAGACTTTAGCACAGGACTAATGTGGTTATACTTTCTAGTTCTTGTGAGGACTCGAGCAGCAGCATTTTGAATAAACTGCAGCTGTTTTAAAGCCTTTTTGTTCAGACCAGTGAGTAGACCGTTGCAATAATCTAACCTACTGGAAACAAACGCATGGATAAGAACCTCTAAGTCTGTTTTAGAAACCAAACCTCTGATTTTGGCTGTTTTTCAGATGGTAAAAAGCTGCTGATGTAATTGATTTGATGTGACTGTTGAAGTTAAAGTCTGAGTCCATTATTACTCCCAGATTTCTAACTTGGTTTGTCAGTTCTAGAGAGAGAGAGATTGAAGGTAACTGATAACACTTATTGTCAAGCTGTTTTTTAACTCTAGAGTTTCAGAGAGCAAGCGGACACCTACACTGGAATGACTGGATTCCACTCAAAGATGACAACTTTCTTTTCCTTTTACCTTTTTTTTACTTTCATTCTTGTTGGTATTTTTGATAAGCAGTGTTTATACAAAGCAGTGTGCATAAGCAGTTATAGATAGAAAGCAGTTGAAAAACCTTTAAATAACAAACACATACAAACATTTAAATGAATGATTGTCATTTTCTCTGAGTTTAACTGGAGAAAGTTGTTTTGCATCCAGACTCCGATTTGTTGAATACAGTGACAGAGTGAATCCACAGGTCCATGTTCACCTGCTGTCAGTGACACATAGGTCTGAGTATCATCTGCATAATTGTGATAGGACACGTTATTACTGGCTATCAATTGCCCTAACGGCAGCATGTAGAGGATAAACAACAGGGGTCCAAGGATTGACCCCTGGAAAACCCCCGAGGTCAGGGGTGGGCAACTAATTTTTATCAAGGTTTTATCATGAGAAGCCTGAATTGTGTCAGAGGGCCACCAACTTTCTTTCATTGTAAAATACTTCAATTAAATATTTTGAATAGCTGGTACTGATGATCAGAAGAATAAAGCACTCTGTAAATATGTATATTAGGTTATGTGAAACTGGTTAAATAAGAAAAACAATTATTGAACCAGTGCAATTTATTTTTTAAATAATTAAACCATGTGCATTTCACTCTCAAGAGTTTTGAAATCGCTTTGAAAACTCTGCATGTGTGCATACGTAGCGACGTAACGCTTTTCAAAATGAAATACAATTTCAAAATAAAAGTTTAAAAAAAAAGTTTAATTTATGATGTTTATGATTGGCCTCACGCGGGCCGGACAGGGGCGTACAAGGGGCCGGATGTGGCCCGCGGGCCTTAATTTGCCCAGGTCTGCCCTAGGTCAAAGTCATGTGATCTGACACACAATTTCCAATTTCTACAAAATACTTGCGTCCTTCTAAATAAGATTTAAACCAAATAAGTGCAGTACCAGAAACACCAACCCAGTTATCTAGCCTGTGCACAAGGATCTCATGATCTACAGTGTCAAACGCAGCACTCAGGTACAACAGGACTAAAACAGAGACTAATGCCATTTGTTACCTTGATCAGAGCTGTCTCTGTGCTGTGATGAGGTCTAAAACCTCACTGGAAGACATCAAATGAGTTGTTTGCTTAAATAAATTTTGTCAGTTGTTGGTAAACAACAGTGATATGCGATCAGGGGAGGCAGTTAAAAAAAGTAAGTGTAATATTTTCCACTGTTATGTGTTAAAAATGCATGAACGATGGCTACACAGTTATGCCATTTTATTGAGTAAAAATAGCAGAATTTGTCCTTTTTTCCCGATCAAATCCAGGTCTGAACCCCTTTGTACTGCATGATTCAAAACAAACTGGGTGGCTTGTTGCTTGCTAGTTTCTGTTCCTCAGCAAATCACCTGTATGAACTTTACAGAAATATTCATTAAACATCACAATTTTCTGCATCTATAGAATGTATTTTATGTGTGTGTTAGAAAACTCCTTCTGCTGATCGCACAATAAAAGCATATTGAAAAATTGGAAGGGGAGGCAGATAGGTACTTCCACTAAAAAGGAGCGCGCAAACTGGCAGCTCCTTTCTTTCTTTCTCTCAGCGAGGAAGAACCTGTTAGTTCTTCTTTTGCCAAAATCTCCATTTTAATAGAGAAACTCTTAAGCTAAGAAAAAAATAAAGATGAATTCTACAATTCAGTCATAACACTTTTCGGCGGATGGACTTCATTTATAAGTAAAAGTAAGAACACAACTGATTCTGTTTGTTTTGGGTTACTTTTTTTTTTTTTTTTCAATAAAATGGAAAAAAAGAATTATAGAAATACATGTTTGTCCTTGAAGATGTTTGCTTTTTTTAGATCATTTTAAAAAGCAAACTTTATTAAAATTTATTAAAACACCAGAATTTAAAATTTGAAAAACAACAGACTTTTTTTTTATACCGAAAAGGACATTTCTGTATTTTAATTTGTTTACAGTGTTGATAAATTTCTTAGAACTTTATCCATAGCTGTAAAAGAGACAGATCTGATCCTGTGTTTATGTTTGTGAATGTGACTGAAAGATGAATGCTGATTGGATATGAAGCATTATCAGTGGTTGGATGCTGTTGGGTGAATGCTGAAATAAGATGGATTTTTCAGTTCTTACAAACATAAATCTAACTCTTGAAGAATCACTGCCTCCCCAGAAATAAACCTCACCGCACGTCACTGGTAGGCAGCCATATTTGAAAAGGATGTAGCTTTTGGTAACTGATTCCATAATGCATCAGGACATGGGTGGAGTTTCCTGCCACCACCTTTTCTCATCTTGTTTCAGGTTTATTCTCTATCATCGCAGTCTGCTGTGGACGAGACAAACTGTGATCAGAATCTTTCATTCTTCACCGTAAGTAGAGAAACTTTACTTTTATTATTATTTATTTTGATGCTGATCAGACATGCTGATTAAAAACAGAAAAGAATGGTTTTGAAGTAACTTTATTTATTTGTTCATTTTTACGAGCTTTTTCTATGTTTTAGGTGCAAACTTTTGATCCTGAAATAATCGTCCTTAGTCTGATTTGACTGATTTAGCTTTGTTTTTTCTTTAGAACAGATTTTTGTTGCATTTCATCCTTTAATTCTCAAAATTGAACCTCGATGATAGATTCAACAGGGTTTTAAACATTTTCCTTTTCAAGTTTTGTCACGGGTTTTAGTTTTGGCTCAGAGCCAAAACCAAGTGAAGGATTTCTGTCAGAACACAATCTTATCAGTATAAAGAAGTACGAATGAATAAACCGGGTGAATAACTGGTTTCAGCTTCTTACAACAATTCCTAGGAACCATAATGATTTTAAAACTAATGCAATATCCTCATACCAGTAAAACAATCCGTGTGTGTATGCGTGCGTGCGTGTGAGCATTTGTGTAGGTGAGGTTTCTCCCCAGAATGAGTATTTAGATTCCTGGTCCTGGAGGAGAGGGCCCATGCTTTTACCCATATGGTGCCCTCATTTTTCTTAGGAACATGTGGAAAATCTTCAGGACTGTGACCCTTGTGGACCAACTTTTAACCCCACTGGGTCAAATACACTGAAGCTTCCATCAAATAATTCCATTCTGCTTCAAACTTTAGCTATTTTTTTATCTGTGTGTGTGTGTGTGTGTGTGTGTGTGTGTGTGTGTGTGTGTGTGTGTGTGTGTGTGTGTGTGTGTGTGTGTGTGTGTGTGTGTTTGTGGAGAGAGAGCATTTGTAGAATAAAATGAAACCAATATCTTTAAGTCATACGAAGAATGTTCCCCCTTGGACCAGAAGGTCTCTGGAAGTTCGCCGGATCGAATCCCACTGAGCTCATGTCTAGGTGTCCTTGGGGAAGACACCTAATCCGCTGCTCCTCCCACCGTTGATCCGGTCGTGGCAGCCTGCTGCGGTGTAATACAGCACACAAATTTTAGAATTAAGTATGGAAATTAAAATAATCTTTCAATAAATTATATAGTATAATTTGCTGACCAGGTTAAGTATCTTGGTCTCTGGTTAGACTCTGATCTTTCTTTAGGTACAATAGCCTATGCATTTTCATTCTTTGCTTCCCGACAGGACACACCACTGTGCCGTGTACCATTATCTGTCTTGATGTTCCCTAAGAGGAAGGAGACACGCTCACTGGTTACAATTTATTTTAAAATGCATCTGTTTTGATCACCTTTTATACTTAAAACAATATTTAACACTGTTTAGCTCCTCTTACTTTGTCATACCAGCAGCTTTTTTTTCCACAACTGTAGAATAAAAATGAAACAGGTGGGTTGGCGTTTCAATAGAAAGCCCCATCAGACTGGAATTTTCTTCCAGTTTCTTTTCTTTCTGTTCTATGGAAGGGCGAGGTTACCTCTGAGAGTTCTGTGTGTTTGTGTGTGTGTTCACATCTTTTTATTGTATATTTTGTGTTATTTGCTGCTGTTTTTGTTGCTTTATACTTTTCTTTGAGGACGAACTTAAAATAAATAAATGTCAATATAAAACTATTCCTTCCTCTTCTAAACCGTCCATCGCTCACAAGGTTGCGAGAGGTGCAGGAGCCTATTCCGGCTGATTCAAGGCAAGAGGCAGGGCACACCCCGAACAAGTCGCCAGTCAGTTGCAGGATCACACACACACACATAACCATTCACAGACACACTCCTTGATGCAATATTACAGCCTAACATGTATGTTTTTGGAGGAAACCAGAGAAAACCCACAGATACCCAGGGAGAACATGCAAACTCCACACAGAAAGACAAGTGTCTAAAACACACCTCTTCGTTTTCTTACTGTATAAACACAGCAGACAGAGATGAACTTTATTGTAAACAGTTTTATAACCTTTAGCCCTTGTACGGATAAATGTTTCTCTGAGTTGTTCTCCAGTCGGTACAGCTTTTCTATCTAACAGGTGAACAATTTTGGTACCAGCTCATCGCCCGTGAGAACATCTGATTTAGTGATGAAAAGAACTGAGAAAAAAGTTATATAATGATCACATATAATGTTTATATATATATATATAAATATATATATATATATATATATATATATATATATATAAAACTGCTTTTTTATGATGAAATTAGTTTGGAAAGTTTCATTTTAAATCAAACATTTAGTGAATCTTCTTCTTTACCTTTCGGCATCTCCCTTCAGGGGGCGCCACAGCAAGTCAGTTTTTGCCATCTAACCCTATCTGCTACATTTTCTTCGGTCACACAAACTATCGTCATGTCTTCCTTCACTGTATCCATGAACCTCCTCTTTGGTCTTCCTCTAGTCCTCTTTCCTGGTGGTTCCAAACCCAGCATCCTTCTTCCTATGTACTCTCTCTCTCGCCTCTGTACATGCCCAAACCATCTCAGTCTGGTCTCTCTGACTTTAAAACCTCTAACATGTGCTGTTCCTCTGATCCTGTCCATCCTGGTCACTCCCAGAGAGATCCTCAGCATCTTCATCTCTGCTACCTCGATCTCTGTTTCTAGACCAATCAGCATGGCTGCTCTCATCACGGTTTTGTACACTTTTCCTTTCATTTTATCTGAAACTCTTCTATCACACATCAAACCTGATACTTTCCTCCACCCGTTCCAACCTGCCTGCACACCCTTCTTCACCTCTTTTCCACACTCTCCATTGTTCTGGACTGTTGATCCTAAGTACTTAAAATCTTCCACCTTCTTTATCTCTTCTCCCTGTAACCTCACTTTTCAATTTGGATCCCTCTCATTCACACACATGTACTCTGTTTTACTCTGACTAATCTTCATTCTAGGGCTGCAACTAACGATTATTTTGGTGATCAATTAATCTGACAATTATTGGATCGATTAATCGGATAACAATGACAATTTAATAAATATTACTTTTTCGGTATATTATAGAATGTATTTGTGTGAAACACAACTCATAACCACACAAACAACACGTTGGGTGTATTACTGTAAGAGCTAATGTTAATCTTTCTGTCAAATAAAGAGGTTGAATATTATCATTTCTAGAAATTAATTAATGTACTTACTGTATACAGTAAAAGTAAATCATAAGCACCCATAAAATGTGCTTTAATAGTCTTCTTCTCCTTTCGGCATTTCCCTTTAGGGGTCGCCACAGCAAGTCAGTTTCTTCCATCTAACCCTATCTGCTGCATCCTCTTCGGTCACGCCAACTATCTTCATGTCTTCCTTCACTGTATCCATGAACCTCCTCTTTGGTCTTCCTCTAGCCCTCTTTCCTGGTGGTTCCAAATCCAGCATCCTTCTGCCGATGTACTCGGTCTCTCTCCTCTGTACATGTCCAAACCATTTCAGTCTGGCCTCCCGGACTTTATCTCCAAAACCTCTAACATGTGCTGTTCCTCTGATATACTCATTTCTGATCCTGTCCATCCTGGTCACTCCCAGAGAGATCCTCAGCATCTTCATCTCTGCTACCTCCATCTCTGCTTCCTGTCTTTTCCTCAGTGGCACTGTCTCTAGACCAAACAGCATGGCGGGTCTCACCACGGTTTTGTACACTTTTCCTTTCATTTTAGCTGAAACTCTTCTGTCACACATCACACCTGATACTTTTCTCCACCCGTTCCAGCCTGCTTGAACACGCTTCTTCACCTCTTTTCCACACTCTCCGTTGCTCTGGACTGTTGATCCCAAGTACTTAAAATCTTCCACCTTGTTTATCTCTTCTCCCTGTAACCTCACTTTTCCATTTGGATCCCTCTCATTCACACACATGTACTCTGTCTTACTCTGACTAATCTTCATTCCTCTTCTTTCTAGTGCAAACCTCCACCTCTCCAGCTTTTCCTCCACCTCTTCCCTCCTCTCACTACAGATCACAATGTCATCTGCAAACATCATTGTCCATGGAGATTCCTGTCTGACCTCGTCTGTCAGCCTGTCCATCACCATAGCAAACAGCAAAGGGCTCAGAGCAGATCCTTGGTGCAGTCCCACCCCCACACTGAACTCCTCTGTCTCACCTACAGCACACCTCACCACTGTCTTACAGCCCTCATACATGTCCTGAACCGCTCTAACATACTTCTCTGTCACACCAGACTTCCTCATACAATACCATAGTTCTTCTCTAGGTACCCTGTCATACGCTTTCTCAAGATCTACAAAGACACAGTGCAGCTCCCTCTGACCTTCCCTGTACTTCTCTATCAGCATCCTCAAGGCAAATACTGCATCTGTAGTGCTCTTTTTAGGCATAAAACCATACTGCTGCTCACAAATTCTTACTTCAGACCTTAGCCTAGCTTCGACAACTTTTTCCCATAACTTCATCGTATGGCTGATCAGTTTAATTCCTCTGTAGTTACCACAACTCTGTACATCTCCCTTGTTCTTAAAAACAGGAACTAGCACACTTCTTCTCCATTCATCAGGCATCTTCTCACTTTCTAATATTCTGTTAAACAGCCCAGTCAGAAACTCTACTGCCACCTCACCTAAACACTTCCATACTTCTATAGGGATTCCGTCAGGGCCGAGAGCCTTTCCACTCTTCATCCTCTTCAGTGCCCTCTTTATTTCTACCTTACTGATCCTAGCCACTTTCCGGTCCACTTTGGTAACGTTTTCTACTCTTTGTTCTCTTTCATTCTCTTCATTCATCAACTCTTCAAAGTACTCTTTCCATCTTCCCATCACATTACTGGCATCTGTCAAGAGACATCCATTCCTGTCTTTAATCACCCTAACTTGCTGCACATCCTTCCCATCTTTGTCTCTCTGTCTTGCCAACCTGTATAGGTCCATCTCTCCCTCCTTGCTGTTCAGCTTAGCATACAAGTCGTCGAAGGCTGCTTGTTTTGCCTTTGCCACCTCTACTTTAACCTTATGCTGTATCTCCCTGTACCCTTGCCTACTCTCCTCAGTCCTCTCAGTGTCCCACTTCTTCTTAGCCAGCCTCTTTCTTTTGATACAATCCTGCACCTCCTCATTCCACCACCAAGTCTCTTTATCTATCTTCCTTCCAGATGACACACCAAGTACTCTCTTGCCTGTCTCCCTGATCACATTAGCTGTAGTTGTCCAGTCATCTGGAAGCTTCTCCTGCCCACCAAGAGCCTGTCTCAACTCCGTTATAAAGTTCAAGCAGCACTCTTCCTTTTTCAGTTTCCACCATTTAGTCTTCTGCACTCCCTTCATCTTCTTAGACTTCCTCACTGCTATGGTCATCTTACACACGACCATCCTGTGCTGTTTGGTTACACTGTCTCCTGCTACAACTTTGCAGTCACTGATCTCTTTCAGATTACACCGCCTACACAACATGTAATCTACCTGTGTACTCCTACCTCCACTCTTGTAAATGTGCTTTAATAGTACCGTCTAATAAAACATCAAATGTAAACTGTTGGATCACATTTGAAAACAAGAAACCTTTAACACTTCTGGATTCGCAAATTTAACCTTCTTCAGAAGTATCGTTAAAAAAAGGCCCCAGATTAACATGAGAAAAAAAATATACAAAAACATTCAAGTTGTGAAGAATTAGTGCAAAAAAACCCCACCATCTCTACTGTAAAAATAGTAACTTTAATAAATAAAATGACCATCTTTACCACTTATAATATTACAAACACAGATCCACTAATCGGTAAAGGGGTGCCCAACTAACAGCACTCATTTTTTTGTGGGGAAAAAATGTGCTTTGCAACTTAAAGGAAGGTTCTTGTATCCTGGATTGAATTTAGCGATCTTTTTTTTTTTTTAAACCCCTCGTCTTCCTTCTGACAGCGGCCTCATATCGGACGCGATCATTTCCAAAATAAGAGTCCCTGAGAGAAGCGCTCTGCTGCGGAGTGCAACCGTTTTCCACAGAAAATAGTCCATGTTGGGTTGTTTATGTTTTTTTGCAGACAATAAAAAGTGTATTTAACGACCTGTAAAATTGTTTTTATTAGAAATAACATCGTGTATCGCTCCGGTTTGCAGTCTCCTGCTTCGAGTCCGATATGTTTTTTTTTTCAGATGTTCGTGCAGCATCGCTATGCTTCCGTGCCAAAACGTATCCGTTTCGCAAACTTTGCATATTAACGCGAGTCTTTTTCAAATTTAGCGGAAAATGATCCAAACTTCTGATAATTATGTATGAGTTTTTCTTTCCGCCATCTTGTTGAATCTGCCTGATCACGTGAGGCGGGGTGAAATGAAGGCCAATGATTGGCTGCTATCTTCTTCTCCTCTTATTTTGGTAGCTCGCATCGTCAATTTGCTCTCTACTGCCCCACATGGAGACCAATTTAAGTGCAGTTGGCAGCAAAAACTTTTTAGGCGATTAATCGATGACCAAATTAGTCGACAACTATTTTGATAATCGATTATAATCGATTATAACCTCAGCCCTACTTCATTCCTCTTCTTTCTAGTGCAAACCTCCACCTCTCCAGCTTTTCCTCCACCTCTTCCCTCCTCTCACTACAAATCACAATGTCATTGGCATTTACTGATGATTACATAAATAAAATCAACCATGTCTTTGCTATTTTAGACCTTTAAAAATTTGAAGGTCATTTAAATTTCACTGACGAACAGTGATGAGTTAATGATTATACTGAACGTGTACATGGATAAAAAAAATAACCCTTGTGTTTCTCTTTCTTGTATGTTTTCCATGAACCAGTCTTCGTGAATGAAGGTTGATTGAGCAGCATGGATCCGTGTGAACACACCGAGATGATCGCAGCAAAGAATCCTGAAGGGCGAAATAAAAAGTCATCTGATCTAAAACGTCTGGCCTGTTGCTGCATTTCTCGGTATTGTTCTGGCAGTATGTTAGGGAGGCCTGGGGGGGCTCTGATGCTGATTCTATGGTTCTATGTAAACTAACCTGAGTTTGTCCAACCCCTAACAAGAAACTAACCCCAATAAACCTATAGTTATGTAACTTGATAATTTCCTTCTATTGTCCTAACCAAAACTAACTAACCAATGAGATGCTTTCCTGCTATACACACGCTATGAGCCCTGTCAAACTGAACTGGTCCCATTGAGATCACTGATCACTACAAATGACTTTCAGATGAAAATTGAGGTGCTTCTATGTTATTAAAAAAAAAAAAAAAAATGAATTACTGTATTCATCCCTCACCGGGGAAATTTGTTTGCTGCACTCCTTAGACCGCAGCAGGCTGCCCTTCAACGGCGCCAATGGTGGGAGAAGCGGGGGTTAGGTGTCTTCTCCAAGTCTTAAATGTTATTTTTTTTTCATTGTTTTCTAGTTGGAGGCCAGACTCACCCGGATATAAATTTGAAGAAAACCCTGCACCGGAACCAGAGTCCCCGCCTCTTTTACAATCTGAAGCCAAACCCGCAACTGAGCCTCAAATTGTTGAACCAGAAATCATAATGAAGACAGAACCTGAAACGGAATCTGCGCCTGTTGAACCGAAAAATGAAAAGAAGTCCAAACTGGAAAAAATCGAGGAGACTAAAGTTAGTTCACCAAACCTCGAAGTCCAACCAATCCAAGCAGTCAGTTCTTTCAGGTATGAGGTCATTAAAATTAATAACATATTCAGAACAGATGATTGTCTTAGCTGTCCTTAAATGCATCACAGCTGTGTGAAGAAGCGTGCTGATTTTATTTCTTTCTCCATTTTGTGTCAAAGTTCATGTATATTCGACTCACACCTTACTCCTCTTAACGCCTTATCGGATGCGTTTGATGTTATTTTGAATCCCTCAGAAGATAAAGTTAACCTTCTTGACAGGCCGCTTTGGTCTTTATAAAGCCCACAAATCTCCTTCATGAGTATTAACAACGCTACATTTTCTGATGGATATGCAAACTTAAAAATCCCGGTGAAATATCTGGGTGGGTGTAGAGCTGCACCTGTTTCTCCTGCCAGCCAATGGGTGCAGATTACCAACTTGAACAGGTCTTCAGTCTAAAGGCCATATAGAGGGATCAACAACCAGTCACGTTCACACTTAGTTGAACTAATTAATTCACTTAAATTTTATTTGTTCAGCCCAAAATCACAGAAAAATGGTTTCAACAGGCTTCATGTTAAAGTTTGAAAAAGTTCAAAAACAAAGGGAAAAAAAGAAAATGTATAAACATAAATACACAGCACATTCCTGCCCTTAGACTATCCTTCACGGTCTAAGGGCAAAACTCATAAAAAAAAAAAAACATCAATGGGGAAAAATAAGAAGCCTCATGGGGATCCACACGAAAGAGAGATCCCTCCCCCGGGACAAGCATTGAATTTGTCTAAGACCGTTGTTTACATTTGATCTTATTCTACTTTAGTTTTAGTTTGATATCTAAAGAAGTCAGGAGGGGTCATTTCCATCAGTTCTTCATCCTGATGGAAACGGGATGGTAGAACACGTGCGGAGCCTCGTCCCCACTAAGATCACTGAAATGACTTTCAGATGAAAATCGAGGTGCTGCTTTGTTATTGAGTCTTAAATGTTTTTTTTTCTCTTTGTTTTCTAGTTGGAGGCCAGACTCACCCGGATGTGAATGTGTAGAAAACCCTGCACAGGAACCAAAGTCCCCGCCTGTTTTACAATCTGAAGCCAAACAGGCAACTGAGACTCAAATTAATGAACCAGAAATCATAATGAAGACAGAACCTGAAACGGAATCTGCGTCTGTTGAACCGAAAAATGAAAAGAAGTCCAAACTGGAAAAAATCGAGGAGACTAAAGTTAGTTCACCAAACCTCGAAGTCCAACCAATCCCGGCAGCCAGTTCTTTCAGGTATGAGGTCATTAAAATTAATAACATATTCAGAACAGATGATTAAATCATGTTCCCACTGAGATCACGGATCACTGAAAATCAAAAACTCTGGATCTTCAAACACATAGAATCCAGAAGATTCTATGACGAATCACTGCTGGACAAAAGAGGGATTTACAGACTAAAAAGATAACGTTTTAATATGATATAATTATATAAACATCATTTTTAAAACGCTCCTGGTCCTCAAAAGTGACCTGGATCATCCCCAAAATTCAATCACTACTTTCTCTCATATCCTTATACACACACACACAAACACACACGCACACTCACTCACACACACCACACTTCCAATCACACAACTTGGACTTCATTGTTTAATTAGAGCAAGGCCTTTTGAAAAATCCACTTTTTTTGTTCATCATTCATGTTTAAACCCACTCCCGTTAAAAACGTCCCTGCCCTCTGATACCGCTGCCTGTTTCTTCATATGTTAGAGTTAGAGTCTTCATGGCTAGTGAGAGGAGGGGGGAATTCTTCCTCTCAAAAGCACAATATCCCTACTTTAATCAGGAATAACTCCTAATTCTGTACATTTGGTTCCAGTTTTCTGGTTTCCACAATGGAAGAAAAACCCCCTGAGGATCAAAAGGAACGGTGGAGTGCGGTTCGCCCGCCATCGGGCCGATATTCTGTAAGTGGAAATAAAACTATTTCAAGTTGCCTTCTGAAAACAAAAACTGCTAACTACAAAATACAACATAGCTTTAATTATATTTTATAAATGTTTTTCAAGTAGGAGCAAAAATACATACAAAATCAATGGTGTTCAAAGTTGGAGGGCGGGTGTGTGAGGGTGCATGAACTGCCCTCACCATCATTAGATCCTGTGGGAGAGGCATAGTCATGTGGCCTGGCCGATGGGGCTCTGCTGCCTGGAGAGGGGCTTGGCGGTCAGTCACTTCTGTTTTGCCCGCTGCTGGGGGGCGGGAGGCACCCAGAAACAAGGATGTGTGTGTTTTTGAGAGAAAGGCCAAGGGACGATCATGCTTGTGTCTGTCAGGGTCCCATGTCTCTGGCAGGGGTTTTGAACAGGTGCACGAGGAAGAGCAGCATGGAAGAGTTGGCAGGGTTACAGGTGAGGGATTAGGGGATTGAAGAGGGATATTAGAGGTGGGTTCACAGAGGTTTCGGGCAGCCTGGGCCAGGCACCTGATCGTGTTTTGACCTGTGGTGATGCATATAGGGTGGCATGCTCCTGCTGGGCCTCAGCTGAGCCTGGGCGGACTGGAGCCCCTGTGCCCTTGGGGCGATTGCTCCCCTCTCAGCCAGCGCCTTAACTTCCGACACTCCTTTGGCTTGCGTACTGTCGCAGAATATGGTTGGAACATCTGTCAATAGCCTGGAGGTCCTGACATCGGTATGGCCCGTTCCTCTTGGTGCCTGGGAGACTCCTGTACGGAGATCTCTTTTGCACCAACTGGGTGGGTAGGCGGTCTCCTCTGCTTGGCCTTGGGGTCCTGGCATCGGGATAAGAAAACTTTATTTTATGTTTCAGAAATTAAAAGATTGGATGCTGGAAACTTTGGAAGGTTTGGACAGCGTAGAGCTCAAACGTTTCCAGTGGTATCTGCAGAAAGCGGAGGAATCAGTAGACGGCTTCAGGCCGATTAAAAGATGCCGTCTGGAGCACGCAGACAGACTGGACACGATAGATCTAATGGTGCAGATGTACACCGCGGGCGCCAGAGAGGTGACAGAGAAGATTTTGACAAAGATCTCCATCAACAAAGGTCTGTGAAAGAGAGAAAAACAGAAGAATGTTTGTCTGGATACGTTTGAATTTCAACAACAAAAGATTCTTTTTATCTTTAACAGATGAAAATTTGCCTGAAAACCTGCAGAAAGGTGACAGTAGCATTCCAGGTGATTCATCAGGTCAGTTTATTTCCAATTAAATCTTTGTATTTCAATCTGAAACTCTACAGTTCCCAAATTTGGGAATATTTTTTGCATCCTAATTTATTTTGTAACAATAATACAATACCATGACATCTGAACAGAATGGACAAGTGTTCTTTTAATTTTGGGGCAAAAAGTATTCAAATAGACCTCGTAGATGCAGAGATAAACACTGTTAACTTTAGGTTAAGTTTTACCAGCAGAAAGCCCACGATCCGCCTTGAGAGTAAGAGGTTAAAAGAATTAAAATTCTACAACATTTTTTTACTTTTTATTTTGAGGTTCTGTTCCGTTTATCCGAGGCCGGATGGCGTGGGTAACAGCCTCATTCGGAAACCCAGGCTTCTCTTACCCCGGCTGAAAACTTCATCTCACCCAGGAGGATCCTGTCCAGCTGTGAGACATAGACTCTCCAGCAAGTCCGGGGTCTGCCTCTTGGTCTCCTCCTGGTGGGACATGCCCAAAAGCCTCACCAGAGAGGCGCTCGGGGTGCATCCCTACCAGATGCCCGAACCACCCCATCTGCATTCTCTCAACCAAGAGGAGGAGTGGCTCTACTCCGAGATGCTCCCTCTATCTCTGAGAGCCCAGTCACCCTGCAGAGGAAGATCAATTCATCTGCTTGTATTTGTGATTTGCCACCTATAGGGATTTGCTGCTTCAAAGGACCTTGGTGCTCTGCTGTGGGGGGATTAATGCCCCTGGTGGGTCACCAAGGGCAAACAGATACCAGGTGAGGAGCCAGACAAAGCGCAGCTCAAAAACCCTAATGTAGAGCTGCACCGTGCCCAAGTTTCCCTGTCATGGATGTGTGTCGTCAGGGTCTCTCCATGGAGAAAGGCCATGGGTGAGGCACGAGAGCGAGTACCGTATTTTGCCAATGGGCCCCGCCCGGGCTCAGTCTCACTGATGGACATGGGCTTCCCTCCCAGATGGCTTACCAACTATGGCTTGAATCTTGAACCCCAACAGCACATAAATTCTTGATTAATGTAACTGAGGAATGTTCTGGTCATTCTGATTGTAAAGCTTTATTATTTACTCCTTTCTGTCCAGATAAAGAGCAGGACCCAATGAGTGACTTCATCAGAAAGGTGTCCAAGGAAAACCTCACACAGCTCATAGAGTCCCTCGTGTCGGACAATGTTCTGAGTGATTCAGAACAAAGGACCATCCTTGAGGAGAACCACACCACAGTAAATAAGGCCAGCTGTTTTGCTGACATCATGGAGCAAAAAGGAGACAAAACCTGCAAAAAGATAATCATTCATCTTGAAAAAGTAAATCCTTGCTTTTCCTCTGCGCGAGTGTCATTTTCTAAAAACAATTGTGAACCTCATCATACTGCGATAAATATTGAATCGTAACTCAGACAGAAGTAAATTGAGTAATGCGATTACAAAGATTCCTCAAATGTTTCTTTCTGCAGATGTACACTGTGGACGCCAAAAAGGTGACAGAGAAGATTATGACAAAGATCTCCATCAACAAAGGTCTGTGAAAGAGAGAAAAAAAAACAGAAGAATGTTTGTCTGGATACGTTTGAATTTTAATAACAGAAGATTCTTTTTTCTTTAAAGATGAAAACTTGCCTGAAAACCTGCAGAAAGGTGACAGTAACGTTCCCGGTGATTCAGCAGGTCAGTTTATTTCCAATTAAATCGTTGTATTTCAATTTGAAACTCCAATTCTATGACATTGTATTGAATTTAAATCTCTACGGTCTCCAAGTTTGGGAATATTTTTTGCATCCTACTTTATTTTGTTACAATAATACGATACCTTGACGTCTGAACAGAATGGAGGAGTGTTCTTTTAATTTCGGGGCAAAAAGGATTCAAGTAGTCCTCGTAGATGCAGAGATAAACACTGTTAACTTTAGTTTAGTTACCAGCTGTCTTGAAGTGAGGTGTAGAACGAGGATGACTCAATTTCAGGACAAGAAACGTGATTTACTTAATGAAGGAGTCTAGTTTAAGTTGTAAAGAAAAAATAGATGGATCAGTGGAAATGTCTTGAAGTTATTGTTTCATATGTATTTCATGGTCAGGCAGCCAGGATGACCTGACTGGGATGCAAGGTAATGACCCGACACCAGAAGGGAAGACAGACTGCCTTTTTAAAGGTAGCTGCACAAAGACCGTCAGGTGTCTTAAATCAGGCAGAGAAGGGAAGGCTCCAGGTTCCCTCTGGTGGTGGGCGAGGAAACCATGACACCTGCAGAAAGCCAACGATCGGCCTCGAGTGGAAGAAGTTAAAAGAATATAAAACGTTTGGGCCCCGGCCGGGCTCAGCTTTAAAGACTGAGATGGGCTTCTCTTCCAGCTGGCTCACCACTTATAGGAGGGACTATAAGGTTTGGGTGAAGGTTGATTGGCTAGAATGTCATTATTTAGACTGGATTTTTTAAGGTGAAAGTGCAGGATTCTAATTCTGGATTATATTTTCTTTTCAATGTATTTTCCAGGATTACTGGCTCCAGAAGAAACTTTAGCCGTGAACGATTTGAAAGAAAACTCAACCCTACTTTTGGAGGTTTTGCCAGACGTTAAAGCTGCAAAGAAAAGGCTGTAAGTCCAACTTTTATGTATATATATTTTTATTATTATTATTTATACATACTTAATTTATCCCTCAACGGGGTAAATTTGTGTGCTGCATTGCACCGCAGCAGGCTGCGACCTAACCAAAACTAACTAACCAATGAGAGGCTTTCCTGCTATACACACGCTATGAGCCCTGTGAAACTGACTGGTCCCATTGAGATCACTGATCACTAGAAATGACTTTTGGATGAAAATCAAGGTGCTGCTTTGTCATTAAGGCTTAAATGTTTTTTTCTCATTGTTTTCTAGTTGGAGGCCAGACTCACCCGGATATGATTGTGTAGAAAACCCTGCACCGGAACCAGAGTCCCCACCTGTTTTACAATCTGAAGCCAAACAGGCAACTGAGACTCAAATTGTTGAACAGGAAATTATGATGAAGACAGAACCTGAAACTGAATCTGCGCCTGTTGAGATGAAAAATGAAAAGAAGTCCAAACTGGGAAAAAACAAGAAGACTAAAGTTAGTTCACCAAACCTCGAAGTCCAACCAATCCCAGCAGCCAGTTCTTTCAGGTATGAGGTCATTAAAACTAATAACATATTCAGAACAGATGATAGTCCTAGCTGTCCTTAAACGCATCACAGCTGTCTGAAGAAGCGTGCTGATTTTATTTATTTATCCATTTTGTGGCACGTTTATTCGACTCACACCTTACTCCCAACGCTTTGGTCTTTATAAAGCCCAAAAATCTCCTTTATCTGTTTTAACAACGCTAAATCTTCTGATGAACATGCAAACAAGAAAATCACAGTAAAATCTTGATGAGCGCAGAGCTCCTCCCATTTCTCCTGGAATGATTCAAGTCCTATCTTGGTGACAGATCATTTTCAGTTCAGGTGGGTTACTATAATTCTGATACAGCCCACTTAAAAATGGAGTTACACAGGGCTCCTTTTTGGGTCCACTTTTAATCTCTTGGGTCAATATTTAAAAAATACAACATACGTTTTTATTGTTATGCACTTGATGTTCAAGTTTATGTTCCTCTTAAACCAAGTCTGGACACAGGTTAAGGAGTGGATGGCAATTAACTTCTTAATTTTAAATGATTCAAAAACTGGAATTGTGGTTTTTTGAGATTCATCATCTAAACATCGGGGAGCGTAAGGTGACTACTGTCACCAGTCTGTCAGAAGTCTTGATGTATTTGTTGATAACTGTTTTAAGTTTAACAAACAGATAAGCCAGGTGGTTAGGGCTGGTTTAATCAGCTGTGCCAGCTCAATAAGGTGAAAAAATACCTCCCTCTTTCCGATCTAGAGTGCGTCGTTCATGCATTCATTTATTGCAGTGCTCTCTAGTTTGGATCAGACCAGACCTTTATTTATCACCTCCTGCTAGTCCAAAACGGTGCTGCTGGTTTTCTTTCCGGGACTAGTGTATACTGTATACACATATTTCACATGTGCTGCCTCTTATATAAATAAACATGTGTATATAACTTTTTAAAACACTCCTGGTCCTCAAAAGTGACATGGATCATCCCCAAAATTTAATCACTACTTCTTCTTCTTCTTGTTGATATGTCCTGAAAACTTCCCCCACCTATGCACACACACACAATCGCACAACCTCCTTTGCAGTGGTAACAACTTCGACTTCATTGTTCTTTTAAGTAGGGTGTTTTGAAAAATTAACATTTTTTGTTCATCATTCATTTTAAACTTTCTCCCATTAAAAACATACCTGAAGAGTTTTTCTTGTTTTATTCAGGTATTTAGAGTAATTTATGCCCCTCCTCCACCAGAATTGAGATGCTATTCAAGTGTCGTTGGGTTGTTTTTTGCCTCAGCTATTTTTCTCTGTATGCATGCTAAGTCCCTATCCTCCGATACTGCTGCCTGTTTCTTCATGTTTTACGGACTGCATGGGTAGTGAGAGGAGGGGGGATTCTTCCTCTCAAAAGCACAATATCCCGACTTTAATCAGGAATAACTCTTGATTCTGTACATTCTCTGTACCCTCTGTACTCTCTGTTTTCCAGTTCTCTGGTTTCCACGATGGATGAAAAATCCCCTGAGGATCAAAAGGAACGATGGAGTGCGATTTGCCCGCCATCGGGCCGATATTCTGTAAGTGAAAATAAAACTAGTCCAAGTGGGCTGGTGAAACAAAATTATTTAATTCAGTCAGTCAGTCATCTTCTTATCCGTCTATCCCTTTTGGGGTTGCGGGAGTGCCGGAGCCCATCCCGGCCAATTTAAGGCGAAGGGCAGAGTACACCCCGAACAGGTTGATTTTATTCACTGACCACAAAATATAATGTAGTTTTAACTATATTTATAAATGTTTTTCAAGTAGGAGCGGAAATATAAACAAAATCAATGGTGTTCAAAGATGGAGGGAGGGTGTTTGTGAGGGTGCATAAACTGCTCTCACCATCATTAGATCCTGTGGGCGAACAGTGACGTGCGGTCAGGGCAGGCAGTGGAGGCTGTGCCTCCTCTGTCATTATGAAGAAAGTGTAAAATTTTCCACTGTGCATTGAAGTGTAAATGCATTTCGAAAATGCATTTGGATTATGGCTACACATTTCTGCCATTTTATTGAGTAAAAATAGCCAATTTTGATCTTTTTTTTCCGACCAAATTCAGGTCAGAAACCCCAAAGGGAGGCAGAGATGAGCTGTGCTTCCCTTTTGACTGCATGATTCAATACAAACTGGGTGGCTTGATGCGTGCTAGTTTCTGTTCCTCAGCAAATCACCACTATGAACTTTACAGAAATACTTTATGAAACACCACAACTTTCTGCATCTACAGAATGTATTTTATGTTTGTTAGAAAACTACTGCTGCTGCTGATCGCACAAAAAAAGCTCATAGAGTAATGGGAGGGCAGTTGTGTACTCTGCTTCCACTCAAAGGGGCGCACACAAACCAGCAGCTCCTTTCTTTCTTTTAGCGAGGACGAACCTGTCCGTTCTTATTTTGACAAAATCTCCATTAAAACAGAGCGACTCTTACAGTAAAAAATAAAGACGACTTCAACAATTTAGTCATAAAACTTTTCATTTATAAGTAAAAGTAAGGACACACTGTTCCGTTTGGGGTTTTTTTTTGTTTGTTTTTTTGTATTTTTAAATAAAATGGAAAAAAAAGTTATACAAATACGTGTTTGGCCTTAAATATTTTTCTTTTTTTTATCATTTTAAAAAACAAACTTTATTCAAATTTATTAAAACAACAGAATTTAAAATTTGAAAAATAACAGAAATGAAATCTCTGTAAATTTGTTTACATTATTGACAGATTTCTTAAAACTCTATCCATTGCTATAAAAGAGACAAATCTGTTCCTGTGTTAATGTTTATGTTTTTGATAGAAAGAGGAGTGCTGATTGGATATGAAGCATTAGCAGTAGTTGGATGCTGTTGGATGAATGCTGAAAGTCCTGAAACCGGGATAAGAAAAATTTATTTTTATGTTTCAGAAATTAAAAGATTGGATGCTGGAAACTTTGGAAGGTTTGGACAGCGTAGAGCTCAAACTTTTCCAGTGGTATCTGCAGAAAGCAGAGGAATCAGTCGATGGCTTCAGGCCAATTAAAAGATCTCGTCTGGAGCACGCAGACAGACTGGACACGATAGATCTAATGGTGCAGATGTACACCGCGGACGCCAGAGAGGTGACAGAGAAGATTTTGACAAAGATGTCCATCAACACAGGTCTGTGAAAGAGAGAAAAACAGAAGAATGTGTGTCTGGATACGTTTGAATTTCAATAACAAAAGATTCTTTTTATCTTTAACAGACAAAAACTTGCCTGAAAAACTGCAGAAAGGTGATGATAACATTCCAGGTGATTCAGCAAGTCAGTTTCTTTCCAATTATATTATTGTATTTATTTTAAAACTCTGTGGTTCCCATTTTGTTCTATCATCTTTTGGAATATTTTTTGCATCCTTATTTATTTTGTAACAATAATACGATACCATGACGTCTGAACAGAATGGTGGAGTGTTCCTTTAACCTCGGAACAAAAAGGATTCAAATAGACCTCGTAAATGCAAACTCCGCCCCCATAACATAAGCCCTGTTGAACTGAGCTTCCTCGCCGAGATGAGCTACGAAGCTCTTCTGCGCTAATGTAAACTGCTGTTTTCTTGTTTGAAAGAAAAGACCACGTCTGACGAATATATTTATCAGACCTGAATTACAGACATAATTAAGACTCAGAAGACTTGTACTAACGGTAAAAATGGGTGTTTGTTTGGCGGTAGAGGTGTGGGTAATTTAAATCATAAATAAGGGTGGTGGTTAAGGTTTGAGTAATCACACATGCCGATAAATATTTCGTGTCCGTGAAGTGGAGAAGATCATGTTCACTTTGTAGATGTGACGTTTTCATTTACTTTATTTATTACAAAAATTTATTTCTTTTTGTTTTTGAAAAATGAGACAGTTAGGCTACCCACTCTACCGCTAGGGTTAGTAAGAATGGATATCGGAATGACCAGATTAATAAAGTATGCATGAAACTTTATCTAATGTGTTCATCTCTTAAGTAAAATAAAATTTAATCAAATTTTGTGCCCCTCATTCGGTACGCGGTTGCACGATTTACTTAAGTAGCTGTTGAGAAGTGCGATTGGTCAACTGTACTGTGAGCTCCTTCCAGATGGCAGAGCTCCTCCCTCTATCTCTGAGTGAGAGCTCATCACCCTTCATAAGAAGATCATTTTGTCCGCTTGTATCCGTGATACAGTGAGTCACCACCTGTAGGAATTTGCGTCCCTCCATGGACCTTGGTGCTCTGTTGTCATGGGGCTTAAAGCCTCTGGTAGGGTCACCCAGAGCAAACAACTCCTGGTTAAGGGCCAGACACCGCAAAGCTCAAAAACCCCTAGTGAAAAACTGCACCGTGCCCAAGTTTCCCTGGTCCGGATGCGCATTACCATGGTCCCCCCATGGAGACAGGCCTGGGTAAGGCACGAGAGCGAATACCTGGTGTACGGTCTTTTACCAATGGAACCCGGCCAGGCTCAGCCCCAATGAAGGACATGGGCTTCCCTTCCTGATGGCTCACCACTTACGTATAGGCGAGGCCCTTGGGTTTGAGTCAAGGTGGAGATGGACGGCAGCTGACAGTTTCCCTGGTGGTCTGACCCATGACTGCCTAGACTAATTTATTGATTATCATTTATTTAATTGGCAAACTATGAAAATAAAGCTTAAATCTTGAACCCCAACTGCAAATATATTCTTAATTATTGTAAATGAGGAACGTTCAAGTCATTCTGATTGTAAAGCTTTTTTATTTACTCCTCTCTCTCCAGATAAAGAGCAGAACCCAATGAGTGACTTCATCAGAAGGGTGTCCAAGGAAAACCTCACACAGCTCATAGAGTCCCTCGTGTCGGACAATGTTCTGAGTGATTCAGAACAGAGGACCATCCTTGAGGAGAACCACACCACAGTAAATAAGGCCAGCTGTTTCGCTGACATTATGGAGCAAAAAGGAGACGAAACCTGCAAGAAGAAAATTATAATTCATCTTGAAAAAGTAAATCTGACAAATACTGTCTTGTATTGTAAATTAGACAGAAAGGATCCCTCGAGTAAAGCCTCGAAACTTCACTTTGTTTTAAGCTCAACATTCTCGAAGTGGAGCCTTTGGCGCCAAGACTACGTCTTCACCCGGCCGAACTGCTGCACTTAACTTTCTTTAGCTGCTAAAATTACACTGCTAGTTGGTACAATACAATTCACATGTTGTCCACCTCTCTCCCTCCTCTCTGGGAGAGAGCCCCATCCAGGACTCTGCGTTCCTGTCCTGGGCATGGCCACACCGAGGAGACCTCCGCGCTTCTTCATCCCCGCTCCATCAGGACGAAATCCATCTACTCATCTCTGCCGTGGGCATCGCTGGGCTGAGGAGTCTCCCGTGTCTCCTTCAGGATGAAGAACATCTACTCATCCCCGTACTTGACATCTCCGGGCTGAAGAGCCCCCCGTGTTTCCATCAGGATGAAGAACATTTATTGACTTCTTTAGATATTTAGCTGTAGATTAGAATAAGCTAATATTTAAACAATAATCTTTGACACATTGTTTGCTCGTCCCGGGGGAGGGATCTCTCTTTCACGTGGATCCCCATGAGGTTTCTTATTTTTTCCACACTGATGGGTTTTTTAGGAGTTTTTCCTCACCGAGAAGGAGAGTCTAAGTGCATTAATGTGCTAGTCTTGTTTAGTTAGCATTTGTTAGTTATTTTTCTTGTTGTGTATTTGTGTTAATACATTCCTCTTTTTCTTGTGAAGCCCATTGAGACGGACATTCTGTGATTTTGGGCTATACAAATAAAATTGAATTGAATTGAAATTAAAATTGCAGCAGAAGTTAAAAATAAAGTCTTAGAAGTCGTTTTAAAAGTGAAAAAAAAAAAAAACAACAAATATTAAAAGTGAAACAAAGTAAATGAATTTGTCTAAAAAAGCTAAATATTTTATAAAAGGTAAACAACACGGCACAACATAGAAATGTCTCATATCATGCTAAAACAATTGTACAAAAACAGAATCCCGTGATTTAAATCAACGTTTTTACATGCATAAAACATGCATGTAAAACAGACACGTTTACACGTTTTGGGTGGAGACGGTGGCCGCGTGGTTAGCGCGTTCGCCCGCGGACCGGAAGGTCGCGGGTTCGCGTCCCACGGAGAGCACGTCTAGGGTCCTTGGAGAAGACACCTAACCCCCGCTTCTCCCACCATTGGCGCCGTTGAAGGGCAGCCTGCTGCGGTGTAAGGAGTGCAGCAAACAAATTTCCCCGGTGAGGGATGAATAGAGTAATTCATAAAAAAACAAAAATTTACAAAACTGAAAGAAATACATTCCTATTTACTTTGTAGATTTCACTAAAGTATCTACAACAATGAAATCACAGTGAGAGCGGAGCTCCGCCAAGTGACCCGATCACACACACCCACACACACGTCCCCATCGCCTAACTTTCTCAGAAGAGGAAATAAACAAAAATAATTCATAATTAACTTCTCCCACTAAATTCAAATCCAAGTTTTAATTTCCTCATTAAAATAAGAAGTGTTCTTTGTTTTTTTTTATTTATAAATATATTACGTAATTAAAATAAATAGAAAAGTTAACTTTAATAAAAGTCCTCTTTCTTGATTTTAGTTCAGCGTTGAGTTTTAATCCTTTAAAATAAACATTTAGATTAAATTAATCAAAAAGCAGACGCTTATTTTTATGTAAAATAAAAACCGTTCTTTTCTGTGAAATATTTTCAGGTCTGGCTGCAGGAAACTTTAGAGAATTTCAGCCCCAACGACCGAGAATGTTTCTACTGGTTTCTCTGCAACATGGACGAATCAAAGACTGGATTCAAACTGTTCGAAGAGGCTGATTTGGGTCATGAAAATATACCGGCTGCAGTAGATCTGATTGTTCAGACGTACGGTACAAACACCAGGAAAGTAACGGAGGACATTTTAAACACGATGCACATTGTCAAAGGTGAGTTTTAGTCTAAGAATTCAAACTTTACATTTAGAAACTCTCGGCTTGAATGTCATCATTTAGACTGGATTTTTTAAGGTGAATTGAACTTTTCTTTTCAATGTCTTTTCCAGGATTACTGGCTCCAGGAGAAACTTTAGACGTGAACAATTTGAAAAAAAACTCAACTCTACTTTTGAAGGTGTTGCCAGCGGCTAAAGCTGCAAAGAAAAGACTGTAAGTAAAACGTTTATTTATTTATTTTATCATTATTTTTACGTATTTAATTCATCCCTCAACGGGAAAATTTGCATGCTGGATTACACCGCAGCAGGCTGCCACAACGGCGCAAATAGTGGAACAAACAGGGAGTTAAGTGTCCCAATTACACCTACACATGAGCTCAGTGGGATTCGATCCCACAAACTTCCGGAGAACTTCCGGTTCAAATTCAAGGTTGTTTCTTTTTTTTAAGTTGTGGTTTGTTTTTCTCTTGTTAGACTGAAACTTCATAAAACTTCCCAAAAGACATTGGCGGCCATGTCTTCGTCACTCAACTCCCAAAAATCCAAACCGGACAAAGTGGAAAACAGTGAGAAACCCAAGACTTCGGGGTTAAAGGAGTTCTGCGATGGATTGAAACGCTCCACCAGTAAACTCGGAACATTGAGGTCAGGTTTGATCAAATTCTACAATAATAATTCAAGATGTTCTTTTGTTTAAACAAGTATAAACAACATTTTCAATCTGATTTTTGTCAAATTACCTCAAAGAGTAAAGGTTGGAAGTGTGTGTGTAACTGCAAAAGATTCCTAACCTGTCTGGTGTGTACCCTGCCTCTCACCTGATGCCAGCTAGAACGAGCTACTGATCGCTATAGCCGCCACAATTAAAATCCGCTGGAGGAAAATATTTTGCTGATGAAAAGTTGCAGAAAATAACTTTATTCAAAGTACAATCTGCCTCCTCAGAAGATCAACAGAGCCTGAAAGAAACTGAGTCCTAATGAGTCTTGTACCTTTTATTGTTGTATGTTGTTTTGTTTATTTATATGTATGTACGGCCCGTGTGACGTGTTGCTGCTGGACACCAGAATTTATCCTTAAGGAGACCTACCTATCTATCTATATAACTTTTTGCAGTGGGTCACTGAGGAAGAAATGTGGCCGGTGTCCTGTTGAGATTTGGGCCTAGTGCTTCTGCACATACCCATGATGCAACCAAACTCATACGACCCAATCAAACTCCACCTTCATAACACAAGCCCTGTTGAACTGAGCTTCCTCGTCGAGATGATCGACCGAGCACTTCTGCGCTGTAATAAACTGGTGTTTTCTCGCTTTCTATCCCAGTAGGACCACGTCTGATAAACATATTTATTTGATTTGCATAGCGTGCAAAATGAAGACTTTTAAGACTTGTACTGATGATAAAAGTGGGTGTTTGGTTGGGTTTAGAGGTGTGGTTAAGTCTAGAATGGCAGTTAGAGGGGTGTGGCTAAGTCTAAGATGGCAGTTAGAGGGGTGTGGTTATGTCTAGGATGGCAGTTAGAGGGGTGTGGTTATGTCTAGGATGGCAGTTAGAGGGGTGTGGTTATGTCTAGGATGGCAGTTAGAGGGGTGTGGTTATGTCTAGGATGGCAGTTAGAGGGGTGTGGTTATGTCTAGGATGGCAGTTAGAGGGGTTGAGGCATAAATAAGGGTGGCAGTCATGGATAGAGTAATCAAAGAGTCAGGTGTTAAAAAAGGTTGTGTGTCACTGAAATGGAAGAGAACACGGGCGGAGTTTGCTTGCATCATGGGCATGCGCAGAAGCACCAAGCCTCTCATCTCGACAGCACTCACAACTCAACAGAACATTGGAACATTCCAACTGAAGGGAAAAAAAAACAATAGAACACAGCTTAGAGCGAGACGGCCTAATTATAAAATCTCCCCCATTGCCTCCTCCTACACTCAAACTAACTGGATTGTCACACTTTAGATGCTCCTTTTGTCATGAGGTGATGAAGGTGGAAATGTAGGACCCAGAAGCATAGCTAGTTTTAACCAGTTTATTGCAGTTAATCAGCGGTTAGGGAAGTGGGGAAGGCATGTACAGCCTGGAAGACGATGTGGAGGGGAGACTATCATGCCGATAGCTGGAGGGCAGAACAGCAGATGATCAGACACCAGGGTGATGAACATAGGGGTTAAATAACCAGTAGAATGTGCGATACCGCAAGTTTTGGTATCGATCCGATACCAAGTAAACACCAGACCAATATCGCCGATACCGATATCGATACCGATATTTAAATTTTTTAAATGACTATTTTTGCATCAAGGGTTTGGGTCATTTGTATAGTATGACCAAGTATACTGTATGTATGCACACAGGTTGGTAGGTAGACCAAAGTATCGATATTGTAGTTGGAGTATCGGTCAATATCAATACCAGCATTGGTATCGATATTATCGATATTAGGATCGGTCCGCCCACCCCTAATAACCAGGAGAAGACGAGACACAGGTGCAGACATCACAGAGAAGCATTTTGGACAAGGTGTGCTGAATTAAAGCAAATGTCTATGACAGGCGGGGGGAAATGTTCCAGAACGGAGAATAATCATGACATCTGTAATCCCTTAAGTCCTTTAAAGAGATGAAGGCAACATTCCTCCTGGTTTTACCATATCTTTGTGTTTATTTGCAGTCAAAAAAGTGACAAACCTGTGGTTTCTGAGGATCTGGATCTCGACTGTGAGGACAGCAATACCGTAAGTCAATGCACATGAAGTTTAACTTGTTCCAGTTTGTTATCTTTTACTTATCCGGGGCCGGGTCACGGAGCAACAGTCTCAGACAGGAAACCCAGGTTTCTCTCACCCCACCTGCATCCTCCAGCTCACCCAGGAGGATCCTGAGGTGTTCCCTGTCCAGCTGTGAGACATAGTCTCTCCAGCAGGTCCGGGGTCTGCCTCTTACTGTGGGACCTGTCCGTAACAACTCAACAGCGAGGAAGGCAATCTTACCAGATGCCCGAACCATCCCATCTGGCTTCTCTCGACCTGGAGAAGGAGCGGCTCTACTCTGAGCTCCTCCCGGATGGCAGAGCTCCTCACCTGATCTTTGAGTGAAAGCCCGACCACCCTGCGGTAGAAGCTAATTTTGGCCACTTTTATTCGCAATCTCATTCTTTTGGTCACCACCCACAGCTGGTGATCAGGGTGAGTGTAGGAACGTAGATCCTAGTTACCGTGTGGAGGGTAGAAACGTAGATGCTGGTTACCATGGTGAGGGTAGGAACGTAGATCTTCGTTACCATGGTGAGGGTACGAACGTGGATCCTGGTTACCATGGTGAGGGTAGGAACGTAGATCTTCGTTACCATGGTGAGGGTAGGAACATAGATCCTGGTTACCATGATGAGGGTAGGAACGAAGATTGACTTGTAAATCGAGAACTTTGCTTTTTGGCTCAGCTCTTTTTTTACCACGACTTTACCACTCTTACTCGATGTCCCCTACCTCCTCCGGTACGGTACCCATGAGAAGCTCTGCCGGAAGTGGGAGTTGAAACTCTCTCTGGCGGAAGGATCTACCAGTCATTCCCAGCAGACCCTCACAAATCGTTTGGGCCTGCCAGGTCTGACCTACTTCCTCCCCCACCATCCAAGCCAACCCACAACCAGTTGGTGATCAGTTGACAGCTCTGCCAAGTTCAGCTCAAGTTCAGCTTGTGATTATTAAAAACCAAGAGCTCCGGCTCATTTCAGAAGAAAAAAAAATACATTGAAAGCTCATTTTTAAAAAGCATTTTTGAAGCAAGTAAAATTTAGGGATTTTTTTTTTATGTTGAATTTTTATCTCTCTTGCACAGGACCTTGATCTTTCTCTATCCAGTCCAGAGGCCAATAGTTTGGGAGACGTTTCACCCGGCCGAAAGTCCGACCATCATCTGCTGAAGTTCAAATAGTGTGAGTACTGAGGCCTGGTCCCCACCCAGGACTCGAACCCATGACCTTCTCGCTGTGAGGCCACTGTGCCACCTTGCCATCTAAGACGAATTAGCGCAAGTAATTCATTCTGCAACAGGAAAATAAACAGCAAAGCGACAAGACCAGGGCCCTGTCCTGCAAATCTAGATTAAGGATTTAGCCAGATATGTCGTGGGTGAAACCCGGATATTCGGTCCTACGAATCTGGATCACTTCCTATCAAGGGAAGTCTCCATGGCAACATGCGGCTCACTCATAACCTGCTCTGGACCACGAGAAGTGCTTGATAGTGTATTTAAGCGCCTGTGGAGAGCCAATCAGATCTCATCACCACTTAGACGTTACCCTTCTTGAAGGATCCTGTTGAGGAAATTGCATGTTTAGAACAGAGCTGTCTGTGCAGAGAGAGGGTCCTGGTCTCAGTTTGTTCACTCAAAACGATGATAAAATGGGTTGAATTTTATTTGTATTAACTGTGACACAGATCAGGTAGTTCTAAAGTACTGAAACTCATTAAAAAAGATCAAATTCCTTGTTTATTAAACATGAGAGTCATTAAGAATCATCTGTTCTATGTTTGTTCTCTTCATCAGAAGCTTTATGACTCAGCAGGCGTTTTAAAGATTCTTTTCCTGTCCCTGAAAAAACAACCTGAGGTACTTCTTTAAGAAAATGGAACCAATTGTTTCACCTTATCTCTGTTTTGTCGTGGTGGGGAAGGATGGTGGAAAGAGGAGGACCCAAATGCAGGACTTGGAACATGGTTTATTTAGTTATTGCTGGAAAGTCTGTAAAGAAAAACCGATTAACTTAAGGTTTTCAAAAGTACAACTAAATCCAAAATAACAAACATGGTCAGGCAACCAGGGTGACCTGGCTGGGAAAGGTGATAGGAAGACCTGACAAGGAAGGCTGGTGAGGCTGCCTTTAAATAGGCAGCCGGGAGAGTAAGTGCAGGTGTTCCAATCAGATGCAGGTGTTTCAGTCAGCCAGAATTGGGGGAAAGGTGAGATGGTCCCTGGCTCCCTCTGGTGGTGGCTTGAGGGAACCACGACACGTTTCGTCTGGTTTTTATCTGAATTAAAAAAAAAGCAGAAACAAAGTCTTTTTTTCTCCACTTTTCTGTTCTGCTTTTCTTATTAATTGAGAATAAATTTGTTTGTGGGTGTTTTTTTTTTCTTTTTAAAAAGATTACTTTAATTGTTTTTAAAGCATTTTAAATACATTTGTTTGTACATTATTTGTCTGTTTTTGGTTTTTTTTTACTGGGAAAGTATTTTGAATAAACTCACATTTTTGCTTTGTTTCTGTCCTGAAAACCATTAAAGTTTTGGTTTATTTTCTCTTTGTTACTTTAAAGTTGCATTTGGTCGGTTATTATTCGGGCGGGGTACACCTTGAACAGGACACCAGCCTGTCCTCACATTCGTGTCCTTTACAGACGGTCTTTATTTGGACTTATTTCCCAACCTGCGGGCTGCACGGTGGCCTCACAATTAGAAGGTTGGGGGTTTGAGTCCCGGAGGGGGTTGAGACTGAGAACACTGTTCTCTCTGTGTAGAGTTTTCATGTTCTACCCGTGTATGTGTGGTTTTCTCTGGTTTCCTCCAAAAACATACATGTTAGGTTGATTGGCTACTATGAAATTACCCCTAGGAATGTGTGTGTGTGTTTGTGTGTGTGTGTGTGTGTGTGTGTGTGTGTGTGTGTGTGTGTGTGTGTGTGTGTCCCTGCAACAGACTAGTGACCTGCTCAGGGTGTTAAATTTTATTTACCCTGGTAACCCCAGGTGTAACACCGTTAGGAATAAGTAGTTCAGAAGACAAAAAAAAAACCTCCCTCCAGTCTCTTTTCCAACTCGTTTATTTTGCTACAGTCTTTGTATTAATTCCTTTTTTCAGTAAAACATTCCGAGTGTTTTCACTTACTCAAACATTTCTAATCAAACATGAATGGATAAAAATCTTTGTCTCTTTGTCTAAAACAATATTTTCACGGACTGGTCTTAAGGTGATGAGTCCAGCCTGAAAAAACTGGCTTTTTTAAATCAATAATAATTAACTTAAATCCACTTTGTCTTCATAAGAAAATATATTACCAGCGTCTTTATAACGTGGAAACATTCTCTCTTCTCGAACGCCCTCTGGTTGCCATGGTAACGGTAAACATGTACCTTCAAACTAAAAGACATCACAAAAACAAAGAGAATAAAAATAACAGTTCTGTCCGGTACCACATGACCTGCGGGCAGGTACCAGTCCACGGCCCGGTGGTTGGGGACCACTGTCTTAAAGGACGCACACACACACACACACACATATACAAGGCCTGGACATCACACACACACACACACACACACACAAATATACAAGGCCTGGACATCACACACACACACACATATACAAGGCCTGGACATCACACACACACACACACACAAATATACAAGGCCTGGACATCACACACACACACACATATACAAGGCCTGGACATCACACACACACACACACACACACAAATATACAAGGCCTGGACATCACACACACACACACATATACAAGGCCTGGACATCACACACACACACACACACAAATATACAAGGCCTGGACATCACACACACACACACATATACAAGGCCTGGACATCACACACACACACACATATACAAGGCCTGGACATCACACACACACACAAATATACAAGGCCTGGACATCACACAGACACACACATATACAAGGCCTGGACATCACACACACACACACACACAAATATACAAGGCCTGGACATCACACACACACACACATATACAAGGCCTGGACATCACACACACACACACACACAAATATACAAGGCCTGGACATCACACACACACACACATATACAAGGCCTGGACATCACACACACACACACATATACAAGGCCTGGACATCACACACACACACACACACAAATATACAAGGCCTGGACATCACACAGACACACACATATACAAGGCCTGGACATCACACACACACACACACACAAATATACAAGGCCTGGACATCACACACACACACACATATACAAGGCCTGGACATCACTTTTACAAGGTAGAAAACTCTGGAGAGTAAATGAAAGGACATGTAAAACCTTATTGTTCATCACAAATACCCAGAGGGTTTTTTTTAGGATCCAAAGATGTTCCTTAAAGAGATGTTCTAAAAACTTCACAGCTAAAGGGTAAGTATATTTTTAAAAATTCCATTCATGTTTTTGTTTATTCATCTTTTAACCGTTTTTGCATGTTTACAAAAACACAATGTCTGACTGTTTACAACGGATGGAGAGCTCTTCTTTGAAAAACAAAAGGCTGTTAAAACCATGAAGGAAGCCTGGAATTTCTTTGAAGAGTTTCATCTTTCGCTTATCTGGGGCTGTGTCATGGGGGCAACATCCTCCAGGCTTCCCTCACCCCGGCTGCATCCTCCAGCTCACCCGGGAGGATGCCGAGGTGTTCCCTGTCCAGCTATAATAATAATAATAATAAATCTTATTTGTAAATGCACTTTATATCTCTAGTGGAGATCTCAAAGTGCTACAATTACCAAAAGAAACAACAAACAGCTAAATTAAATAAAACCACAACACAAAAAAAAAAACAACACTAAAAACTTTGTTGAAAAGCCTTTAGAAATAAAAATGTCTTAAATCTTTTCTTAAAAGCCTCAACGCTCTGTGGAGCCCTCAAGCTCTCGGGAAGATCGTTCCAGAGCCGTGGAGCAGTTGCCTGGAAGGCCCTGTCCCCCATGGTGGAGAGTTTGGTCCTTGGTTGATGCAGGCAGTAGGAGGGGGAGGAGGAGCGCAGGTCTCGGACAGTGGTGTGGAGGGTTAGGAGTTCTTGGAGATGAACAGGTGCAGTGCCGTGTATGCACTGATGGGTGAGGAGGTCTGTATTTAACGGGTAGCCAGTGGAGGGATTTGAGGATGGGAGTGATATGGTCATATTTGCGCCTCCTTATCAGGATCCGGGCAGCACAGTTCTGGATGTGCTGGAGCTTTTGTAAACCCCTGCATGGGATCCCTACAAGGAGGGCATTGCAGTAATCCAGCCTGGAGGAGATGAAAGCGTGAATCAACCTCTCAGCGTCAGGTTTGGAAAGACATGGACGTAGCCTGGCTATATTTTTAAGATGGAGGAAGGAAACCTTGCAGAGATGGTGAATGTGGGAGTCAAAGGTGAGGTTAGAATCCATTTTGACTCCAAGGTTTTTTACAGAGGATGACAGAGGGATGCTGTGTCTAAAAATGGGGATACTACTGAGGGAAAGTGACTGGGTTTGGTGAGGCGTGCCGATGAGAATGGCTTCTGTTTTGCTGCTATTGAGTTGGAGAAAGTTTTCAGACATCCATGTCTTAATCTCCTCCAGGCAGACCGAAAGCACAGATGGCAGAACTGAAGGTAGAGCAGTGTTCATTTTCATGTACAGTTGTGTGTCGTCTGCATACGAGTGGAATGAAAGATTATGTTTATGGATTATTTGTCCAAGTGGAAGTATGTAAATAGTGAACAGGGTTGTACCAAGGACAGACCCTTGTGACACTCCACAGCTGACTATACGTGGAAGTGATTTGCTCTGCCCCAAGGCCACAAACTCTGATCTACCGGTGAGGTACGACTGGAACCAGTCAAGGGTGGTCCCAGTAAGGCCCACAACAGTGCGAAGTCTGTGGAGCAGGATGTTGTGGTCCACGGTGTCAAAAGCCGCTGACAAGTCCAGAAAGACGAGAAGAGACGGGGAGCCTTGGTCAGCGGTAATGAGCAGGTCGTTCATGACGCGAACCAGAGCAGTCTCTGTACTGTGTGCAGATCGGAGACCAGATTGAAATTTGTCATAGAAATTATGGGAATGAAGGTGATGATGAAGTTGGATTGCAACAACTTTTTCCAAGACTTTGGATAAGACTTTGGATAAGCTGTGGGACATAGTCTCTCCAGTAGGTCCAAGGTCTGCCTCTTGGTCTCCTCCTGGTTGGGATGTGCCCCAAACACCTCCCCAAGCGAGATGCTTGGGAGGCATCCTGACCAGATACTTTGCTGTGGATTTAAATAAAATGCTTGAACCCTTGTGTTAATAACTTGATAGTGTACCAGAGGTCTGGGGGAAAGTTTATACACTGATTGTTTATATTTGCTTTATGCACTTTTATTATTTTTTTCTATGTGAATGTGTGAATGATTTCATACAGTTATGCAATTCCCAGAAGAAATTCAGATTTTTTATTTTCTATATTTTATTGTTTGACATTTTGATTTTATTTAATGTATTTTTTTATATTATCAATGTCTATATAACATATATATAGATTTATATCTAGATTGTCTTATTTTGAATATTTAAATACATGCATGTTTTCTTTATATTTTCTTGCTTTTTTTTTTTTTTTGATTCCTTGCTGCTGGAAAACAAATTTATCATGTGTTGGATCAATAAAGTACTTGTGATTGTGAAAACAGCCAATGGAATGACAGATGACTTATAAATATGTAGATTCTACACGACCCTTTGTTATAGTGAGATAAACTGTCTGACTAAAGCCTAACTAAAGGCCGCATGTGGCCCGCGGCCCGCTGTTTGCCCATGCCTGGTCTAAAGACAGGAATGTGCTAAAATTATCTAGCTAACATTTGTTAGTTTTCTTGCTGTGTATTTGTGTTTACACATTCCTCTTTTTTCTTGTTTTTCTTTCTGAATCTTTAATGTGAAGCAAATTGAGACAGAAATTCTGTGATTTTGGGCAATATAAATACAATTTAATTGAATTGACCGGGGCTGCGAAACCAGCCAGCTGCGTCACTACTCTGCATCATTGTGTCCAGAGGTGTCAAAAGTACCAACATTTTCTACTCAAGTAGAAGTATAAATACCGAGTTAAAAAACTACTTTAGTAAAAGTAGAAGTATCAACTCAAGTTTTCTACTTAAGTAAAAGTAAAAAGTAACCTCTTTTAAAACTACTTAAAGTAAAAAAAGTAAAAGTAATTTTCAGGAAAAAAGAAATATTATTAACAAAAGCGTGTGAACATGTTTTTAACCATTATCACATGCTTTAAGGAGCAGAAAATAATAACTAAATGATTCATGATAATGACCTTTCCAGCTTTGTGGGGTGTTTCTTCTGTGGAGAAAGTAAAGGCATATTGAGAGTTGTGTCATTTCTCTGGAATCACAAACTCAGATTATCTTGTACTGTGGTAGTAATGTCATGCTTGAAGTTTATGGATGAAAGTAAACCCACCAGTTACAGATTGGTTCCACTGGTCTATGCTACTATCTTGATATTACTTCAAGAACCACAAGCCAAAACAAGATGTGGAGTAGGTGAGCTTGGTTATATGTGAGAAAATGTGATTTGAGTTAGGATACTAATAATTATACAATCATAAGACTGTGTTTCATAAGAATTATGTTACATGTTAATAAATATCAGACCAACATATATGATGCAGTTGTGTTTTTACAAAACCTTCACAGTATCATTCTGTGTGAATGTTATTAAATTAATAAAGCATGTGTTTCAAGCCTCGCCCCCCACTCCAGGACTTTAACCCTGACCTTTTAGCTGTGAAGCCACCATGCCAACCACAGATTCACTGACCAGAGATTTAAATAAAAACTCAGATTTTTATAGTTTTTTTTATTTTCTAAGAAAAACAAAAACACATTTAAAACTTTAAATTAATAAAAAAAATTTCAAAATAAAAGCGTCCGTCTCCATGGTAACAGAGAGGTGATGAGGTTTCAGCTTGGCTCCGCCCTCAGCCACATCAACAAGCGGGGGTACCAGTGCACCCCAATGTCCCCGCCCCCCGTCTCACCCGTCCAGCTGTGCAGCAGTCTGAGAGGTGCGAGGGCCTTGTGCGCCAGCTGGTGGCGCTCTACCACCGCGTAGCACGACGCTAGCACGCCGTCCACCACCAGCGTGCCCTCACTCGTTAGTGGGGCAAAAAAAACCCTTTCTGGTGCTCACACTGACCCGGTGAATCCGGGACATGCGGGCAGCGCCTCCTGCTGCCACCAGCACGCACTGACCGGGCTGAACGGAGCCTGCAAAGACAGACTGAAGAGGCAGGTCCGGCTCCGCCCCTTCCGAACAGTTACCCCGAGAGACAAACAGGAGGTGAGCGGCGGTGAGTGACAGCTGAGGACCCGCCTCCGTTTCCACGGTGAAGAAACGTCCCAAAGCACGCGGGTTCCGGTCCAGGAAAGTCAAAACCTCACTGAATCCCAGGCCTCCTTCGGCTCCGCTCGACCACGACAAGACACGGTCACCAGGTCGAAGGTCACGCAGGAACTTCCGAGAACCACCGTCCAGCATCACAGAGGCGTCACCGGGGAAACAGCCTCCGGACTTTGCTGCCATGGAGTGATCTGGGAGCGAGAGACAGAGAGACAGACAGAGAAAGAGAGAGCGGATCGTTACTGAACTGGTTAGAAGTTCGGCTTCTCATCCGAGTGTCGTCTACAGTTCTGTCCGTCTGGTCCTGAGCCTGCGGTACACATCCTCCTCCTTGATGGAGTCCCAGGTCTTTCATGTCCAACTAAAGACCATGAGTCATCTCTAAGGACGGTTACCGATACAGTTCACCAGGAAAAAAAAAACACACAAACGATGCAGATGCAACTAAAAAATGTAAACAAATTAAAATGAATGATCTAAAAAAAGTTCATGTTTAGTTTTAAATTCTTTCAAAATAAAAGATTTGGTTTCATCTGCATTGTTTGTTTTTATTTACTTGTTTTTACACTAAAAAAAGTATCAATGAAAGATTCGATAAGATATCAGATTGATAATCGGTATCGATAAGAGTCCTAGTATCGATAAGATGGTATCGACAACCACCCCTCGTCGTCTCCTCATGTCGTTCAGCGCGTGTCGTGGGATTTTTATTTACATAATGAGGTCACGCTGTGTGTGTTTATACATGGACCCGGCTGCACGGTGCCCTCGAAGCAAGATGGTCGAGGTTTGAGTGCTGGAGTGGTGGTGAGGCTTCAAACACTCCATGTTCTCCTGTGTATGTGTGGGTTTTCTCTGTTTTCCTTGGCTGCTAGGAAATTACCCCTAGGAATGAATGGGTGTGTAGCCCTGTAACAGACTGGTAACCCGTTCAGGGTGTACCCTATCTTGGGTGTGAAAACGGGTGGGATAGACTCTGGCACCCTCTGTGACCTCATTAGGGATAAACTGTTCAGAAGAGAGAAGACCCGTAGGCAGACCCCGGACTGACTGGAGAGACTGTCCCACAGCTGCCCTGGGAACCAATCAGGATCCTTCCGCTTGAGCTGGAGGATATAGCCGAGGTGAGAGAAGCTCAGGTTTACCATCTGAGGATGGACCCGGATAAGGGGAGGACGACGGTTCAGAAAATGAAACGAAAAGTCCAATAAAAAAAAAAACAACAATCTTGTTTAAGTTTTTAATTTTAAACTCATTAAATAAAAAACAAAGAATGAAATTTAGTATAATTTCATTTAAAAATGGCTGCATGTTTTCAGACGTTTTTTCTCACATTAAAACTGAATCTTAAGAGTTCAGACTGAGTCCAGGCTCTGCTGCCCTCTAGTGGTCATTCTCTTCGGATGAAAACAGGTCTGTTTTTGTAACAAACAACCAATTCAAAGCATCTTAGAAGAAGAAAAAAACAGGAGTGAATGATCAAAAAGAAAGAAATTATACCAACTTGATTGGTTGGCCATCTGATCAAGTGAAGGACTGGGTCCTGGCAACCCGATCTGAGAGGATAGAGGGAAGCAGGAAAAAGAGAAAAGGAAGGAACATCTGTTACTACGCAGGAAAAAGTAGAATTTCTCATCACTCCGAGACCTACGTCATGATCAGCCAACACTATGCTGTTAGCAGGATGTCTTACTGCAGCTATGTGGCACCATGATGGTAGATCAGAACCACCCCCGGCCTGTTTCTCAAAAAAATCCTACAAACAAAAGGCTGGGGTAAAACTAAATGGGTTCTGAGATGGCAGACTCCATGGCTCCACCACCCTACCGGACCGCAGGGGAGTATTTACTAACGAGATCGATGCTTCTTCATAGGCTGATATCTGATGATATCTGGATGGTGATTGGTCCTCTCTGCTGGACATGAGACGGAGATTCAGTGGTTCTTTTCAGGAGGAACTAGGGTCTATGTTCAAACCCTCACCATAGTAACCAGGATCTACGTTCCTACCCTCACAGTGGTAACCAGGATCTACGTTCCTACCCTCACCGTGGTAACCAGGATCTACGTTCCTACCCTCACCATGGTAACCAGGATCTACGTTCCTACCCTCACCATGGTAACCAGGATCTACGTTCCTACCCTCACCATGGTAACCAGGATCTACGTTCCTACCCTCACCATGGTAACAAGGATCTACGTTGCTACCCTCACCATGGTAACCAGGATCTACGTTCCTAACCCTCACCATGGTAACCAGGATCTACGTTGCTACCCTTACCATGGTAACCAGGATCTACGTTCCTACCCTCATCATGGTAACCAGGATCTACGTTCCTACCCTCACCATGGTAACCAGGATCTACGTTCCTACCCTCACCATGGTAACCAGGATCTACGTTCCTACCTTCACCATGGTAACCAGGATCTACGTTCCTACCCTCACCATGGTAACCAGTGTGGGTGGTGACCAAAAGAACGAGATCGCAGATACAAGCGGCTGAAATGATCTTCCCTTTTAGAGCGGCTGGTCTTGTACTCAGTGACAAAGGGAGGAGCTCCGCCATCCAGGTCGAGCTCGGAGTAGAGCCGTCTCTTTTCCGGGTCGAGAGAAGAGGGGTGGTTTTCAGCATCTCATCAGGATGCCTCCCGAACGTCTTACTGATGAGGTGTTTCAGGCACGTCCCACCAGGAGGAGACCTAGAGGCAGATCCCGGACCTGCTGGAGAGACTATGTCTCACAGCTGGACAGGGAATGACTCTGGATCTTCCAGGTGAGCCCCAGGATACACTCGTGGTGAGAGAATCCTGGGTTTCCATCTGAGGCTGTTGCCCCCGCAACCCGGCCCCGGATATGTAGAAGACAACAAATTGGAACAGAACCATGTGTGATTAGAACAATAGAAAACGTTTTGTCTGGACCAGTGTGATCTTATTCTAGTTCTCTCTCATCTCAGAAAGTCTGGTGCCTCGTTTATTAAGCTTCTGTGCGCCCAAATGCCAAACGGTAAAACGTGGGTAAAAGATGAGACGTGTGGACAGAAGCTGAAGTGAAGTGAGGACAATGAAATGAAGCATTTGAAGCACCATGGTTACCATGGTGAAACCCTCCCAGGGAATCCATGTCACCCACTGGAGGCCATCCAAGTAATCCCCTGTTTGATGTTTAATTTGATTATTTATGTTCCGTTCCGTCGTCTTCCGTCCGGGGGCCACATCGTGGGGGCAACAGCCTCAGACGAGAAGCCCAGGCTTCTCTCACCTCGGCTGCATCCTCCAACTGACCCAGGAGGATCCCGAGTCGTTCCCCAGCCATCTGTGAGACACAGTCTCTCCAGCAGGTCCGGGGTCTGCCTCTTGGTCTCCTCCTGGTGGGATTATTATGTGTGTTTTTAAATGTTTTCTCACTGCTTCAAATCGGTCTTTGTCACAGTCTTTGCACATGGTTCATTAGAAACATGTGCATGGCATGTTGTAGGGGCGGGATGGAGATCATGTTGGTTAACCCTGGGATTTGTTGTCGGCGGGGTTTATGTACGAAGCTAATGTTGAGACCCCTCACCTGACTTGACGCTGCAGTGAATGTGAGCTTTAGACTCGTAGTAGACCCAGTCGAACCCGGCTTCCACCGCTAATCTCGCCAACATGCCGTACTTGTTCCGGTCCCGGTCTGAGGTGGTGATGTCCACCGCCCGGCCCTCGTAGTGCAGCGACTCCTCCGAGTGGTGACCGTCTTCGTCCCAGCCCTCTGTGACCCTCAAACGGACCCCTGGCCAGAGGTTCATGACTGAGATGGCCAAAGAGTTGAGCTTATCTTTGCAGCGCTGCGGTGGAAACAGAGCAGGAGACCATACCGTGAACGCGGTCCCAGTCCAAAAACCAAATAACATAAACACAGCCTTTCATTAAAAACACGAGTCAAAGCCTTAAAAACAAACACAGCAGTAAACTTTAATATTTAAGTTATTCTAAATGGTTTAAGGATGTAAAAAAAACTCCACAAGGTTCTTTAGAAATTAACATTTTACACTTTCCTCTCATTAAAAACTCAAACATTCATTGAAAAAAACAAATTTAATTGATTAAATTAGGTTTCATTAGTTGTCTTCCTCTTATCAGGGGCCGGGTCGTCGGTAGCAACAGCTTTAGACGCGAGGCCCAGGTTTGTCTCACCCCGGCTGCATCCTCCAGCTCACCCAGAAGGATCCTGAGGTGTTCCCTGTCCAGCTGGGAGACATAGTCTCTCCAGCAGGTCCAGGGTCTGCCTCTGGGTTTCCTACCGGAGTGACATGCCCGAAACGCCTCACCAAAAATTGAGGCATTCTAACGAGAAGCCCGACCAGATCCTGGTTACCATGGTGAGGATAGAACGTAGAGCCTGATTACCACGGTGAGGGTAGGAACGTACATCCTGGTTACCATGGTGAGGGTAGGAACATAGATCCTGGTTACCATGGTGAGGGTAGGAACGTACATCCTGGTTACCATGGTGAGGGTAGGAACGTAGATCCTGGTTACCATGGTGAGGGTAGGAACATAGATCCTGGTTACCATGGTGAGGGTAGGAACGTAGATCCTGGTTACCGTGGTGAGGGTAGGAACGTAGATCCTGGTTACCATGGTGAGGGTAGGAACGTAGATCCTGGTTACCATGGTGAGGGTAGGAACATAGATCCTGGTTACCATGGTGGGGGTAGGAACGTAGAGCCAAGTTACCATGGTGAGGGTAGGAACATAGATCTTGGTTACCATGGTGAGGGTAGGAACGTAGAGCCAAGTTACCATGGTGAGGGTAGGAACGTAGATCCTGGTTACCATGGTGAGGGTAGGAACGTAGATCCTGGTTACCATGGTGAGGGTAGGAACATAGATCCTGGTTACCATGGTGAGGGTAGGAACGTAGATCCTGGTTACCATGGTGAGGGTAGGAACATAGATCCTGGTTACCACGGTGAGGGTAGGAACGTAGATCCTGGTTACCACAGTGAGGGTAGGAACGTAGATCCTGGTTACCACGGTGAGGGTAGGAACGTAGATCCTTGTTACCATGGTGAGGGTAGGAGCGTAGATCCTGGTTACCATGGTGAGGGTAGGAATGTAGATCCTGGTTACCATGGTGAGGGTAGGAATGTAGATCCTGGTTACCATGGTGAGGGTAGGAACGTAGATCCTTGTTACCATGGTGAGGGTAGGAGCGTAGATCCTGGTTACCATGGTGAGGGTAGGAACGTAGATCCTGGTTACCATGGTGAGGGTAGGAACGTAGATCCTGGTTACCATGGTGAGGGTAGGAACGTAGATCCTGGTTATCATGGTGAGGGTAGGAACGTAGATCCTGGTTACCATGGTGAGGGTAGGAACGTAGGTCCTGGTTACCATGGTGAGGGTAGGAACGTAGATCCTGGTTACCATGGTGAGGGTAGAACGTAGATCTTGGTTACCATGGTAAGGGTAGAACGTAGATCTTGGTTACCATGGTGAGGGTAGGAACGTAGATCCTGGTTACCATGGTGAGGGTAGGAACGTAGATCCTGGTTACCATGGTGAGGGTAGGAATGTAGATCTTGGTTACCATGGTGAGGGTAGGAATGTAGATCCTGGTTACCATGGTGAGGGTAGGAATGTAGATCTTGGTTACCATGGTGAGGGTAGGAACGTAGATCCTGGTTACCATGGTGAGGGTAGGAATGTAGATCTTGGTTACCATGGTGAGGGTAGGAATGTAGATCTTGGTTACCATGGTGAGGGTAGGAACGTAGATCCTGGTTACCATGGTGAGGGTAGGAACGTAGATCCTGGTTACCATGGTGAGGGTAGGAATGTAGATCTTGGTTACCATGGTGAGGGTAGGAATGTAGATCTTGGTTACCATGGTGAGGGTAGGAACGTAGATCCTGGTTACCATGGTGAGGGTAGGAATGTAGATCTTGGTTACCATGGTGAGGGTAGGAATGTAGATCTTGGTTACCATGGTGAGGGTAGGAACGTAGATCCTGGTTACCATGGTGAGGGTAGGAACGTAGATCCTGGTTACCATGGTGAGGGTAGGAACGTAGATCCTGGTTACCATGGTGAGGGTAGGAACGTAGATCCTGGTTACCATGGTGAGGGTAGGAATGTAGATCTTGGTTACCATGGTGAGGGTAGGAACGTGGATGGACTTGTAAATCCAGAGCTTTGTTTTTTTTTTTTTTTGTCTCACCACAGTCATGTTTTCACTAGTTTGATAAAAAATGAGTTACTTTTCCTCGAGTTCATAAGAAGTGTTGTGATGTGTTTAAATCCACTCTGTTCTCCCAGGCTGCAGATTTACCAACACGAGTTTAGAAAAGTTTATCCTTGTTTTTGAGAAGCTCGTTAACATAATTATTTTGTGATTTTCGGCTGTAAAAAAAATTAATTGAATTTAACTAAAATACAAGAAATGAACAAAAAAAAACACAAAAACTGTAAATCTAATAAAATAATTTGACCTTCTTTTAAAAAGGCACTTTTTTCTAGTTTCAAAGTTTTTTATCTGAACAAACTTTTATCATCTTTCATGTTTGAAGCGGTCGGTGCCCGTCCTGTGACCGTGCCCGTCACCGTGCCCACCACCCTGCCCGCCCCCGCCTCTCGACAGCAGACTGTGTCTCTGTTTTCTTTCTGTTTGTTTTCCCGGCGGGCCGCGACCGCGTCCCCTCATAATTTACTTTTATGTGTCCTGCACACAGCGCCCGTTCATTGGAGCGTCTCAGCGTGGACGCACGTGGACGCACGTGGACGCACGGGGACGCGCGTGGAACTCAATCTTTTATGTTTTAAGTTAAAAACAGTTTAAAATCACATCAAATTAAAAAGGTAATAATTCTACTTTTAGGTTCTCATTCCGGGCAGGACAGTGACGTCACAGAAGGTGAGGGTCAGGGTGAAGAGTCACAGAGTGGGTTGAGGCTCTAAACACTGTTCTTTCTGTGTGTAGTTTGCATGTTCTACCTGTGTATGTGTGGGTTTTCTCTGGTTTCCTCCAAAATATTGGCCGCTACGAAATTACTCCTGGGAATGTGTGTGTGCGTGCGTGCGTGCGTGCGTGTGTGTGTGTGTATGTGTGTGTGTGTGTGTGTGTGTGTGGCCCCTCAACAGACTGGGGACCTGATTGGGGTGTATCCTGCCTCTAGCCTGAAATCAATCGGGATAGACTCCGGCACCCCCTGCGGGCTTATTAGGGATAAGCGGTTCAGAAATCTAAGCGGTAAAATGACCGGTTCTGCTCACGCTCAGTCCTTACCTTCAACAGAGAGCGCCATCTTCTCATTCTAAAGGCGGTCTCTGTTGAGGAGTCGGACTGAGCGTGAGCAGAACGATGATTCACCTGCTTAGGTATAATGTGGGCGTGGCAGAGAACAGAATCAGTGGCCAAGAACAACCTGGCGTTCAGATAGAACCCAAACACTCGACGGGAAAGTTTGAAAATTAATCAAAGGTTTTGTTTTGTTTCGTCTTTTCAACCGTTTATCTCTAACGGGGCGCGAGGGGTGACCAGAGCCAATCCAGGCTGATTTCAAGTAGAGGCAGGGTACACCCCGAACAGGTTGCCAGTCTGTTGCAGGGCCACACACACACACAGCGATCCACACACACATTCATTCCTAGGGGTTATTTCATGGCAGCCAATCAACCTCACAGGTATGTTTTTGGAGGAAACCAGAGAAAACACACACATACACGGGTAGAACATGTAAACTACACACAGAAAGACCAGTGTTTAAAGCCTCTCTGCCCCTAGGATTCAAATCCCTGACCTTCTTGCTGTGAAGCTTCATGGTAACCACTGCAAAATACTTAATTTCATTGTTTATTTAGTAAATTTTACAAATTAAAACACTTAAAAATATAAAGCATGTGATTTTTTATAATTAAAGTAACTTTATTTTGTAACTCGTTACTGGATGTTAATCCAGTTACTCTCTCAGAGGAGTAACTGGTTGTAACTCGTTACTGGATGTTAATCCAGTTACTCTGCTAGAGGAGTAACTGGTTGTAACTCGTTACTGGGTGTTAATCCAGTTACTCTCTCAGAGGAGTAACTGGTTGTAACTCGTTACTGGGTGTTAATCCAGTTACTCTCTCAGAGGAGTAACTGGTTGTAACTCGTTACTGGGTGTTAATCCAGTTACTCTCTCAGAGGAGTAACTGGTTGTAACTCGTTACTGGGTGTTAATCCAGTTACTCTGCTAGAGGAGTAACTGGTTGTAACTCGTTACTGGATGTTAATCCAGTTACTCTCTCAGAGGAGTAACTGGTTGTAACTCGTTACTGGGTGTTAATCCAGTTACTCTCCTAGAGGAGTAACTGGTTGTAACTCGTTACTGGGTGTTAATCCAGTTACTCTCTCGGAGGAGTAACTGGTTTCTTTACCTGCGTCATGAGTCGGTCCGCTCCCGTGTTCTCCTCGTCCTTAAAGATGATGTCAGGATTATAATTGGCTTGAAGTTCTGAAAACCTGGCAGAAAATCTGGAGAGCTTCCCTTCACACCTGCCGCTCGCACCCAGGGTCTTCTCCGCCACGTTGGGGCTGAACTGCTTATAGGAGAGAGGGACCAGCTTACGGGGGAGTCGTCGTTTGCTGTAGCCCCGGCCCGGGCCACAGGCCGCGGCGTGGGAGCACATCAGCAGGAGCATCAGCAGGGTCCTGAGAAGCATCCTGCGGCCCCCGCTCCCACCGGCTGCATTACCACACCTACAGATGAGGGAGCAGGCTGAGGCTTAAATAGGAGGGAGGGGACGCAAGGACGCACCCACACACCCACAGTCCGGCTACACACCTCTGCACACAATCCAGACATAAGATGTGTGTGTGAGAGAGAGAGTGTGTATGTGTAGGTTTTCTCTGGTTTCCTCCAAAAATATCAGAATCAGAATCAGAATCAGAATGCTTTTATTGCCATGTCAGTGAAAAACATCAGAGACTAGGAACTTGTCTATATACATGTTACGTTGATTGGCTGCTAAGAATATATGTGTGTGTGTGTGTGTGTGGCCCCACAACAGACTAGTGACCTGTTCAGGGTGTACCCTGCCTCTCGCTTTCAGCCAGGATAGGCTCCGGCACCCCTCGCGACTCCATTAGTGAAAACAAAACGGGACGATTTGATGAATTTAAGAGACATCTTCTTATCCGTCTATACCTTATGGAGGTACAGGAGCCTATCCCTGCTGATTTAAGGCGAAGGGCGAGGTACACCCCGAACAGGCCGCCAGTCTGTCGCGGGGCCACACACACACTCATTCCTAGGGGTAATTCCATATCAGCCAATCAACCTAACATGTATGTTTTTGGAGGAAACCAGAGAAAACCCACACATACACGAGGAGAACATACAAACTACACACAGAAAGACCAGTGTTCTAAGCATCGTCCCCACCCGGGACATAAACCCTGACCTTCTTGCTGTGAGGCAGCGCCACCTACTGTGCCACGGTGCTGCCAGTCTAACAATAACTGGATCTAAATCAATTCTTTTGTTTCATCTCGACGTTTTAAAGACGTTTTAAACACGAATCAAACAGAAACGATTCAATCAAAGTATTTTATTTTAAAACTTATGAGTGAAAAAAAAATACAAGAACAGATTAAAAACATCCAGAACAGGCGTGTGGGTTAAAGGGTGGGGAACTGGAACAACAGGGACGAGATGGGGAGGAGGTGGGTGGAACAGAGCTAGAACAGAAGTTAGCGGAATACATGATAGTTGGTTCTACACTGGATGAAAGTGTGTTACCATGGTAACCATGTTTTTCATCTCCAGTGAATCCTAATAAGATGTTAAACTGTCTCTAAAAGCTCCACATCCTTCAGTGTGGTGGAACAACAGCAGCAGTCCACCATCTTTAGTTCCATAGTGAAGCCGGGTATGTTCAGACAGGAATCATCTGAACGTCTCCACACGTCCATAAAGACTCCACATTCCTCACCGATGAACGACCTGCTGCCATCACCAGAAGCGCATTACTCATCACATTTCCGACACATGATAAAATCTGATTTTATTTTATGTAAATTTTAAAAGCATTTAATCTCGTTTTAATCTAAAAACCAATAAAATCTGGATTTAAAATCTGCTCCTAGTTCAGCTGAACAAGCCGACTTTCTTCTTCTTGGGTTTGGACTGCGGTCGCTCGGCGGCACCAGGTGGTTTCGGGGGCTTGGTGAGTGGTCTGGATACTTCCACAGGCCGGTCCTTGTCCTGTACTGGTTCTGGATCAGGTCCATCGTCTCATACAGACAGAGAAGAGGAAGAGCGTCACCATACAGACCCTCAGACCCTTCATCCCGTCCATCGTTAGACTGACTCACCATGGGAACCATTCTCTGGTCCCGCCGTCACAGGCTGGTCCTCTTCAGTATGTTTACGTTTGGATGACACACCCCTGTGTGTGACGGCAGCCATGTAGAGCTCCTGCAGGCCGGCGTTGAAACCCCGAGCATCGGAGAGGTGAGACCAGAGAAGAGGAAGGACCTGGAGGAACCAATCACGGAGGTCAGAGACAAAAAACAGGAAAAAAAATGGTTTTATTAAAAAAGCTTGTCTTTGTTTCAATTTGTCTTCTGTTTATTCCTAACGGGGACCCAAGAGGTCTGGAGCCTATCCCAGCTGATTTCAGGTGAGAGGCAGGGTACACCCTGAACAGGTCGCCAGTCTGTTGCGGGGCCGGACACACACACACACTCCTTCCCAGCAGCCAGCACCCAGCAACATGTATGTTTTTGTAGGAAACCAGAGAAAACCCACACATACACTGGGAGAACATGCAAACTACACACAGAAAGACCAGTGATTCAAGCCTCACCCCCACTCGAACCCTGACCTTCTTGCTGCGAGGCCACCGTGCACAAGAAGCGGCTGAAATTATCTTCCTCTGCAGGGTGGCTGGGCTCTGACTCAGAGATAGAGAGAGAAGCTCTGAGTAGAGCCGTTCGTCCCGCGAGTCGAGAGAAGCCAGATGGGGTGGTTTGGGCATCTGGTTAGGATGCCTCCCTCGCTGGTGAGTGTTCCGTCCCACCAGGAGGAGACCCAGAGGCAGACCCCAGACCTGCTGGAGAGACTATGTCTCACAGCTGGACAGGGAACACCTCAGGATCTTCCTGGGTGAGATGGAGGAACCTGAGGTTCACGCCCCAGGCCTGTTCTGATCTCTGCTGCTGGAAACGTGGATGAAAACATTCCATGTTTCAGTTTAAAGACGTCTGATTCAGAGCCCGGACTCTGCCGGGTAAAGACACAACGAGGAAGGGTCCTACACGTGGAGGACCCACCAGAGGAGCTCTTCTACAGGAGAAACATCTGGAGGACTGGAATCCAACGTGAACCTCAGGTGATAAACTCCAGCTCTGGTTCAGGAAAGAGGTTCAAAATAAAGGAAATCCTTTAAAACTAGAGTTTATTTTCCATGGGGTGTCGTTCCGATAAGCCCCCAATCAAAGCTGCATTATTGGTGTGGAACAGCAGGCGACAGATACGGCAGCGGGTCATTATGCCGGGGCACGGCCGCCGCTGAGAAAACACTCCCCATTCACTAGATCCTTCTTTTTTCTCTGTCCAACGCGAAGGACAAACTCTCCAAATTAGCTCCTCAAATATTGACCAGGAGAGACTGGTGGTCTGGCGGGGGGCTCCTAAACACACTCGGCTCCGCTTCCCAGCTCTCACATTGATTTATTTTTGTTTTTGTTTGTTTAAATATCGTAAAAATAAATGTGGCGAGCTTTGCTTCTGCTTTAGGCACAGAGGAACCAATGTGCTGACGGGGGGGGAGCAGCAGAAAGCCCCCCTTATTCTAACTCCCAAACCCCCAGACCCCCGAACCCTGCTGCAGCTCACCACATTATTTCATCTTCTTCTTCTCCTTCCATCATCTCCCTTCAGGGGGCGCCACAGCAAGTCAGTTTCTTCCATCTAACCCTATCTCCTGCATCCTCTTCAGTCACACCAACTATCTTCATGTCTTCCTTCACTGCATCCATGAACCTCCTCTTTGGTCTTCCTCTAATCCTCTTTCCTGGTGGTTCCAAACCCAGCATCATTCTTCTGATGTACTCTCTCTCTCTCCTCTGCACATGTCCAAACCATCTCAGTCTGACCTCTCTGACTTTAAAACCTCTAACATGTGCTGTTCCTCTGATCCTGTCCATCCTGGTCACTCCCAGAGAGATCCTCAGCATCTTCATCTCTGTTTCCTGTCTTTTCCTCATTGACACTGTCTCTAGACCAATCAGCATGGCCACTCTCACCACACTGTCTCTAGACCAATCAGCATGGCCACTCTCACCGCACTGTCTCTAGACCAATCAGCATGGCCGCTCTCACCACACTGTCTCTAGACCAATCAGCATGGCCGCTCTCACCACACTGTCTCTAGACCAATCAGCATGGCCGCTCTCACCACACTGTCTCTAGACCAATCAGCACGGCCGCTCTCACCACACTGTCTCTAGACCAATCAGCATGGCCGCTCTCACCACACTGTCTCTAGACCAATCAGCATGGCCGCTCTCACCACACTGTCTCTAGACCAATCAGCATGGCCGCTCTCACCACACTGTCTCTAGACCAATCAGCATGGCCGCTCTCACAACGGTTTTCTATACTGATCCTGGTTACCATGGGAGGGGTAGGAACGTAGATCCTGGTTACCACGGTGAGGGTAGGAGCGTAGATCCTGGTTACCATGGTGAGGGTAAGAACGTAGATCCTGGTTACCATGGTGAGGATAGGAACGTAGATCCTGGTTACCATGGTGAGGGTAGGAACGTAGATCCTGGTTACCATGGTGAGGGTAGGAACGTAGATCCTGGTTACCACGGTGAGGGTAGGAACGTAGATCCTGGTTACCATGGTGAGGGTAAGAACGTAGATCCTGGTTACCATGGTGAGGATAGGAACGTAGATCCTGGTTACCATGGTGAGGGTAGGAACGTAGATCCTGGTTACCATGGTGAGGGTAGGAACGTAGATCCTGGTTACCATGGTGAGGGTAGGAACGTAGATCCTGGTTACCATGGTGAGGGTAGGAACGTAGATCCTGGTTACTATGGTGAGGGTAGGAACGTAGATCCTGGTTACCATGGTGAGGGTAGGACCACTTTCCTATGAGAACGTTTTATGTTCACATAAAAATTTGACCAAACAGCAGTAACGTTTGCTTGTTTGTTCGTTTTCAGCCAAAACAAAGAAGTTCAGCAAAAACCACAAATAAAATATTAAAAAGTGGAGCTGCGCGTTGGAACGATCCGACCAGAAGACGCCACGAACAGTAAAGACATGCATTTCTAAAGACTTAAAAACCAAAACAAAAATATAAAAATGTTAAAAATCAACTGTAACCAAAACCAGTCTCTTATTCAGATGAAAGCTTGCGTCAGTAATCCAGAACAAATGGCTTCTGGATTTATTTCTAAGTCTGGTAAGAAGGGTTTAAATGTGGTTTTAAAGCTTGGACCAGGGGCATCTACGACGACCACGAATTTGTTTTTACACAACAAACATTTTGTTTTTTTTTTAAATAATATCTGCAGGTCTCAAAAACTAGGACGTTATTATTCTTGGATTCACCCATTTGACCGGGTTACTACCCGCCCGGCATAAAGCTCTCTAAGTGCTAACATTTTGTCCCGTTCTGTCTTCTTCCAGTTGTCCGGGGCTTCTCTACTACCTCCAAGGTGTGACTGTGGGAGTGGTGCCGATGTCCGAACACATGATGTTGAACTTCCTGAGGTTGATGGTGAAGCCGAACTCCAAGCATGCTTCTGCAAAGCAAGTGATTAGTCGCTGAAGGCTGGCTTCGATGTGAGCAGTGACGGCGTCAGCATAGAGCATCTCGTGAACGAGGATCTTGCGTACTTTGGTCTTCTCTCTTAGGCGGGCGAGGTTCACCGTAAATGTAGTGCAGCAGCAGGGAGAAGAATAGGCCGAAAAGCCCCGGAGCCAGGACACACCCTTCATCCATATTGAATAGAATATAAAATACTTTATTAATCTGAAGATAAATTTGATGCTGCAGTGCTAACACCTCGATGTCTTCCTGGTCCTCTTACACGGTGAAATAACTGGCGACTGAACGGTTAAAAAAAACAGTCCGTAATGAATCCACGAAGTCAAGCTTCAATGAAACACACCAAGCAACCCCTCCACATTCCTGCTGGGTCAGAACCAGCGTCCCTAGTTCCTTCATCTTGCCAGCGAGCGTCCGGATGTTACCCATGACAACCGCAGGGACACTGGGCTCAAAGCGCCTCGTTTCTGATCGTCTCCTTCTCAGTTCTGTCAGGACTGCATAGACTCTTCCAGACACGGAGGATCTGGTTCTGAGAGCTAGCTGCTGGTTGAGTCCAGGCTAACTCCATGACCAACAAAATGGAGCGCTAGCCTAAAAACAGCTGTCTGAAGCAAACCAGTGCAGTCCAAAACGACGTCCAAAGAGCACAAAGTCACACATATAAAGGTGTGGTTGGGGCGGGATGGAGATCAAGATGGTTTACACCTGAGATTGGTTGCAGGTGTGATTTATGACGGTTCTGTCCCGTAAAATAAGTTACGATGGTTTCAATAACGTTTAAAAAAGCAGCTCAGCTAAAGATCTTCAAACTCCAGATGTGAGTGTGTGTGTGTGTGTGTGTGTGTGTGTGTGTGTGTGTGTGTGTGTGTGTGTGTGTGTGTGTGTGTGTGTGTGTGTGTGTGTGTGTGTGTGTGTGTGAGACTCCTCGGCACCGGACCTCCAGCCTGTTTACCTTCTATTAATAGAACATCATCAACAAGCTGCCTGGCTCGAAGCCCGACCCCCCTCTGGGACACCGGGATGGGGTCAGAGGCGGGGCCACCAGGTGAACATCCCTTCCTTAATCTGCCGTACCACAGTGAGGTCCGCCTCCCGTGTTCCAAACTATCATCCTCAGTGTACCCGAGTCTCTTTAAAGTCACGTCCTCCTCCATCCAGAAGGATGACATCATCGTTTTAAAGATTCCGTTTAGCTTCTTAATAAAATCCTTTTACTCTTTTTGGCTTCACAGGAATTTCTGACCTCATTGTTTGTGACCATCAGTTCATCTATAGTTGGTAGTAACTGTTTAATGCCTCCACTGGTCTGAGCTCAGACTCTCAGCCTCACAGAGCCCGGGCTCCATCGTTCCTGATCTTCCTGGCTGACCGAATTTTTCCAGGATATTTTTCCGCGTAACTCTTGGAGAAAAGGTTTCAAAGTATCTTCTGGATGATCGAGACGTTTAGATTTCCATCAGAAATCATTTTAATCCGATGGAAGGAACCATAAATATAAAAACCAGTTCTCAGGTTCCTTCCATCAGACTGGATGGAAGTCTAAACGTCTTGATGAACCCACAAACACCCTCTCCTGAAGACACTGTGAAACCTTGTGTATGGTGTACCCCTCCTAGATGAATGAGGGACTACATGGAACTGTCCGTGCTAAAACACACACACACAAACACACACACACACACACACACACAACCCAGAGGTGACTCAAAATTCTTTCTTCTAGAAGCTGAGTATCTCCATCACACCCCGCCTCACCCTCTCCAGACGCGCCCATTCCCACCACCATCCAGAATTCCTCGGCTACGTGAGATAAAGACCTGGTGGTTGCTGTTACCATGGTGACAGAGCGGAGTGGTCTATGACTCTGCGATGGAGACGTTTTCCTAATGAAACACCCCCGTTCCTTCCTGTAGTCCTGTTACCAAGGATTCCTGTTCCTGGTTCCTCATCCATAACGTCCCCAAAAAATATTTAAAAAATCTGAACGAGACTTTACGTTCCTACCCTCACCATGGTAACCAGGATCTACGTTCCTACCCTCACCATGGTAACCAGGATCTACGTTCCTACCCTCACTATGGTAACTAGGATCTACGTTCCTACCCTCACCATGGTAACTAGGATCTACGTTCCTACCCACACCATGGTAACCAGGATCTACGTTCCTACCCTCACCATGGTAACCAGGATCTATGTTCCTACCCTCACCATGGTAACCAGGATCTACGTTCCTACCCTCACCATGGTAACCAGGATCTACGATCCTACCCTCACCATGGTAACCAGGATCTACATTCCTACCCTCACCATGGTAACCAGGATCTACGTTCCTACCCTCACCATGGTAACTAGGATCTACGTTCCTACCCTCACCATGGTAACCAGGATCTACGTTCCTACCCTCACCATGGTAACCAGGATCTATGTTCCTACCCTCACCATGGTAACTAGGATCTACGTTCCTCCCCTCACCATGGTAACCAGGATCTACGTTCCTACCCTCACCATGGTAACCAGGATCTACGTTCCTACCCTCACCATGGTAACCAGGATCTACGTTCCTACCCTCACCATGGTAACCAGGATCTATGTTCCTACCCTCACCATGGTAACCAGGATCTATGTTACTACCCTCACCATGGTAACCAGGATCTACGTTCCTCCCCTCACCATGGTAACCAGGATCTACGTTCCTACCGTCACCATGGTAACCAGGATCTACGTTCCTATCCTCACCATGGTAACCAGGATCTACGTTCCTACCCTCACCATGGTAACCAGGATCTACGTTCTTACCCTCACCATGGTAACCAGGATCTACGTTCTTACCCTCACCATGGTAACCAGGATCTATGTTCCTACCCTCACCATGTTAACCAGGATCTATGTTCCTACCCTCACCATGGTAACCAGGATCTACGTTCCTACCCTCATCATGGTAACCAGGATCTACGTTCCTACCCTCACCATGGTAACCAGGATCTACGTTCTTACCCTCACCATGGTAACCAGGATCTACGTTCCTACCGTCACCATGGTAACCAGGATCTACGTTCCTATCCTCACCATGGTAACCAGGATCTACGTTCCTACCCTCACCATGGTAACCAGGATCTACGTTCCTACCCTCACCATGGTAACCAGGATCTACGTTCCTACCGTCACCATGGTAACCAGGATCTACGTTCCTATCCTCACCATGGTAACCAGGATCTACGTTCCTACCCTCACCATGGTAACCAGGATCTACGTTCCTACCCTCACCATGGTAACCAGGATCTATGTTTCTGATATAAACTTATTTAAATAGGTGGGTCCTTACCATGGTGACGGTGTGTTATGGGGTGAATACCGTGTGTAGGTGCCAAACGCCTCTTCCATGTAACGCCACACTGAGAAACCGTGTGGAGGAATGTCCCACCCACACTCCTTCCTCTTGTCCTCTTCTTCTTCTGTGTTAAAGAGGCATCAGGATGCCATGGAGACGCTCCGTCCTCCAAGACAAGCTTCCAGAACGTTCACTTGTTTACAGCCCACGGTCACTCAGAGCAGGGCACAGGACCAGGACACGCTGGTTTAACGCTCAGCTCACACACTTCCTTATACCACTTAAACTCAGCAACTCCTTTTTTCTCAATGTAAACTTCATAATTCACACCAGTAGAAATCTCAGGTGCTAAACCAACTTGATCTCCATCCCGCCCCAGCCTTTAGGACTCCATATACAGATCATGCAAATGAGGTGATGCATATGTAACGATAACGAATGAGACGACGGCTTCTGAAAACCAAAGAGGAGATGTTGATTTTTAAACGGGAGGAGACTAAAGCAATAATCTTTGTGAGACAGGCCGATCCGATCTGTCGTCTTTTGCTTATCCTGGGCCTGTGTTGCTAGGGGCAACATCCTCAGGCGGGAAACCTAGGCTTCTCTCACCCTGGCTGCATCCTCCATCTCACCCAGGAGGATCTTGATTGGTTCCCTGTCCAGCTGTAAGACATAGTCTCTCCATCAGGTCCGGGGTCTGAAAACGAGTCCCCTAAACAGATCATTGATTCTGGACTAAGACTCTTCGTCTTTAAACCAGGAGGTCAGGATGTTTTTATAAACACCAGGTAACTTGTTTCTGAAGCTTTCGTTCTTCTTCAAAGAGGGATTTTATTTTTTCACAAAGATGGCTGAAAGAGGTGCAAAAGAAGCCATCTTTATGAAAACCCAGAATCACTGGTCTCTTTGGGACCAGTTCAGTTACACAGGGTTATTAGGACGTGTATGATAGGGGAGGGTCTAACTCAGAGGTGGGCTAACTTTTGGATTTGTGGTCCACATTGGGTTCTAACATTTGACCAGGCGCCAGAACAGGAGCAGATGGATGGCATGCTTTAGTAAACAAGCACAATAGATATGGAAAGCCATCGGCGCCGCTACACACACGTAATCTAGCGTGCTAAAGTTAAAATCAAGCGCCTTGCGCTTAAAAAAAACGTGCATCTAGCTCGCTACGTTTGAAATGTAGGTTTGAAATATCCTGATGATCTCTTATGACAACGTGGGCATCAAGAAAACACACATTTTAATGGGAGCAGTGTTGGTGTATCTTTGGCGCCATCAAGTGACGAAACATCAGAATTACATGAAAAATAAAACATTAACATGGTTTATTTATCTAATTTTTCAGGCCGAATTAAAACATTTAACGGGCCACATGTGGCCCGCGGGCCGTAGTTTGCTATGCCTGGTCTAACTGGTTTTTCAAGTTTTAGTTGGAACAATAGAGGTTAAGCTCGGACCCGCCCCCCGGCGCCCCCCTCACCCTGGCTTTGTTCTTTTTCTTTTTATAAGAACAAAGCACCAAAAATGGTGCATTACTGCCACCTACTGCCACGTAAAAATATATCCTCTTCAGCAACCGTACGCCTCAGGAATGGAATCACAGCACCGAAACCCCTTCCTAAGACGACCAATCAAAAACCCCTCCCTCATCCCAACACTCCTCAGCACCCCATCATAACCTCCCTCTCTGACCCGTACTCCTCACAACGCAACAAAACTGGTTCTACCGGCTCCACCTCTCCACACAGCTCCATCTAAATGTCTCCCTAGAACCCAGAGCGTATCATTCAAACCAGTTTGCCCAATCCTTAACCTGCTCAAAATCACCTGTACCCACCTCTGGTACCACACTCACTCCCACCCTCCTCAGCCTTGACCTCCGACTCTCACTGCGACTCCCCCTGCTTCACTACTCCCTTCCAGACCGCCGCCTTCGCCTCACCCCGAGACAGAGCCACGACCCTTTCCACCACGCCCCTTGTCGCCACCACATCCACCCGTTCATTCCCCCCCAAACCCAGAACGACCCGGAACCCACATAAACAAAACCTCCTGAAGACGAAGTAACAAGCTTATGAACGAGGGGTCCGTGTGGCTCACCTCTACCATGAAGTTCTCCTTGTAAAGCTTCTCCTGGAAGGTTTCGGTCTGCAGACGTTCTGCGGTTAGAACAGAGGGGTCTCAGGTGGGACGTCTGATTTCATGATGCCAGTGTGCCCCTCTCCTCACCTCTACTGAGCGTAGCTCCGTTCTCTCTGTAATCCTGGATCTCCTCGTCTTTCCTCACCAGCAGCGCTCCCAGCTGCTCCACCTGCCGCTGCAGCAGCCGGCTCACCGCCAGCAGGGGGCGCACCAGCTGCCCGCACACCTGTAGGAACAGCCGGGTGAGTTTTGGGCCGACGAGTCGCCGTGGTTACCGTGTGACGGACCAGACTGCCGGGGGCGGGGCTGCAGTGGAACTCCCAATGAAACGGAAGGCCGGCAAGTTCGCTTTTCAGCCGTAGGAGGAGCCCGTCGTCATGGCGGGTCAGAGTGATCCGGGCGGGGCCGTCACTGCCACACAGGCACGGCTCTGCCACCTCACGCAGGTGTGAGAAGAAAGCCCCCACCGACGCTCTCAGACGCCGGTTCAGATCCTGGAGGGAGGTTAGAGGGAAGGCAGACCACAAGGATCAGAGGTCAGGTCCTACTCAGTGTAGGGGTCCCAGGTCTGTCCCTGGTAACCGTAGGGGTCTGAGGTCTGTCCCTGCCGACCGTAAGGGTCTGAGGTCTGTCCCTGCCGACCGTAAGGGTCTGAGGTCTGTCCCTGCCCACCATAGGGGTCTAAGGTCTGTCCCTGCCGACCGTAAGGGTCTGAGGTCTGTCCCTGCCCGCCATAGGGGTCTGAGGTCTGTCCCTGCCCACCATAGGGGTCTGAGGTCTGTCCCTGCCGACCGTAGGGGTCTGAGGTCTGTCCCTGCCGACCGTAAGGGTCTGAGGTCTGTCCCTGCCCACTGTAGGGGTCTGAGGTCTGTCCCTGCCGACCGTAAGGGTCTGAGGTCTGTCCCTGCCCACCGTAGGGGTCTGAGGTCTGTCCCTGCCCACCGTAGGGGTCTGAGGTCTGTCCCTGCCCACCGTAGGGGTCTGAGTTTCGTCTCCGTACCGTGGCTCTGACCCGGATGTCCTCGGCCTCCATCTTTTCCTCCCAGACGTCCTGCAGGTCGGTCAGCAGGAGGCGGTACGCCGTACCGGCAAAGCAGCTCTTAGCCAGCAGCTGGCAGCCATTGATGCTCAAAGGGTGCCATGGTAACCGCAGGAAGTCGTCCTCACAGCCTGCCATCCACTGCCCCCTGTAGGGGGCGCACATGAAGCCTGATTACACCCATAACAGTACAGACAGTCATGTCTCCACACACACGATCCTAGGGACTATTTCCTAGCATCCAATCAGCCTAACATGTATGTTTTTGGAGAACCCCCCCCCCACACACACACACACACACACACACAGGTAGAACATGCAAACTACACACAGAAAGAGCAGTGTTCTAAGTCTTGCCCCCCACTCCCGAACCCACACCCCACCATGTCTCCCAGTCCTCAAATATTATTTACAATGTTTTAACTGAGTCACTTTCAGAAAAATAACTGGTCATTTTGAACTTTTCACCACAATAAAAGTCTGAAAGAGAAGCTGTTTTATTGTGAAAAATCTGACCTGAAAAAATATGTTTTTATTTTAAATAAAATAATAATAAACTTTGTACTTTTTGTTTTTGTAAATATTTACATTAAAATGAATGAAAGTGGTTTTTAAAAAAATGAAGAAAATGTAAATATTTTACCTTTTTGTTAAAAACTAGATGAAAAATAAACAATAAAATATGTAATTTTTAAAAGAATAAAAACATAGCGTCCTGTTTGAAAAGAAGTCCGACACAGACTGGAAACAAATCCCGATAAATAGTTCCGCCCGGAAAAAAAAATACACAAAAAAAAAATCTTATTTTTAAAATATAAAGTAGTTACAATTTATAAAATAAAAATAAACACACTGAAGGATTTAATTAATTAAATTAATTTTAATTCTAATGTATTTGATTAACAGCTTGATTTGCTGGGAAAAAAACAAACATAAATTTGTAATTCATACATAATAAAAATATCTAAATTTAACGTTATTTTTATTTTTTTTAACGTTATTATAATTAAAGATTTCCCTCTTTTTTGTTGAAAACTTTATTTTTTAGCGGTTCTGTGGTTTTTACAGGGTTTTTTTTTCTATATCCTTTACTTTGTCGCCGTCTAGTGGTTTGATTCTGAACTTTATGTGACCAGAAATCCAAAAAACAGCAGCGGTTAAAACGATAGTATGTTTTTGTCTATTTTCAATAATTACGTTAAAAAACCTATATGTAAATAATTTACAGCATTTGTGGAAAAAGTATAACTTTCAAAATCTCTCAAGTATTTACATACATGAGATAATCTGGTCTTTCTGTGTGGAGTTTGCTGCTATGAAGTTACCCCTAGGAATGAGTGTGTGTGTGTGTGTGTGTGTGTGTGTGTGTGTGTATTTCTGTGTGTGTGTGTGTGTGTGTGTGTGTGTGTGTGTGTGTGTGTGTGTGTGTGTGTGTGTGTGTGTGTGTGTGTGTGTGTGTGTGTGTGTGTGTGTGTGTGAGACCCCACAATAGACTGTGTCTCACCAAATCAGCCGGGATAGGCTCCAGCATCACCGAGGCAACTACACACCACTAAGTTTTTATTTACAGTAAATGTTAAAAAACAAGTATTCTTTGGTTTATTGAGCAAATATATTCAGTTCCGTTTCTTCATACTCTGCTTACCTGGGGCCAGGTTGCTGGGGGCATCAGGCTCAGACAAGAAACCCAGGCTTCTCTCACCCCGGCTGCATCCTCCATCTCACCTGGACGGATCCCGAGTCGTTCCCCAGCCAGCTGTGAGACATAGTCTCTCCAGCAGGATCGGGGTCTTCCTCTGGGTCTCATCATGGTGGGACGTGCCTGAAACAACTCACCAGCAACGGAGTCATCCTGACCAGATGCCCGAACCACCTCATCTGGCTTCTCTCGACCCGGAGGAGCAAAAGCTCTACTCCAAGCTCCTCCCTCTATCTCTATCTCTTGTTGACGTCCTGTTTTCAGAAACGATGGATTCCACACCTGGTTCTTATCTACTGGTGCAGCGTCGTCTGAATAAGATGGTGCAGGAGCTGCACCCAGGATGGCCAAGCCTGCCCCTCCTCTCTATACCTTCATTAACTGTAATAAACTGGTTGGAACAGACTTTGCTTCTGGTGCTACATCTCCACCTTCACCTCCATCATCTCCACAAAACACTCCACCAGCGTTTGATTAGAAAATAATCTTTATTCTATTTCTCTGCTTCCACCGTCAGACCGCAGCGTGGGACGTCTGGTCCAGATCATCTAGAAGTGACCTGAAGTCCGCTCCGGTGGCTCAGGATGTGGTTGACTTTATCCAGAGCCTGAAGACGACATGCAGGGTGTTAAAACATGACGGTCATGAAGGAGGAAATAAAAAGTAGAAACAAGAAGAACCTTCTTAATGACGATCACAGAGGGCTGGTCGTCCAACGCAGCGGCCTGAGATAACGCTTCCTCAAAGTGAGACGCGGCCTTGTTGAACTCTCCGAGATTCACTGCAAAAAAAAGTCAGCGTAAAAAATACAGAAACCTGGTTTCTGAACGGTTCTGACCGTCGATGACAGTCAGGAGATGGAGCGGTGCAGCATCTGCAAAAATTAAGACGTTGCATCGATCTGACATTATGAAGAAAAAGCTGAACCGAAAAGTAAAGTTAATCCACGTTCCTACCCTCACCATGGTAACCAGGATCTACATTCCAACCCTCACCATGGTAACCGGGATCTACGTTCCTACCCTCACCATGGTAACCAGGATCTACATTCCAACCCTCACCATGGTAACCGGGATCTACGTTCCTACCCTCACCATGGTAACCAGGATCTACATTCCAACCCTCACCATGGTAACCAGGATCTACATTCCAACCCTCACCATGGTAACCGGGATCTACGTTCCTACCCTCACCATGGTAACCAGGATCTACATTCCAACCCTCACCATGGTAACCGGGATCTACGTTCCTACCCTCACCATGGTAACCGGGATCTACATTCCTACCCTCACCATGGTAACCAGGATCTACGTTCCTACCCTCACCATGGTAACCAGGATCTACATTCCTACCCTCACCATGGTAACCAGGATCTACATTCCAACCCTCACCATGGTAACCAGGATCTACGTTCCTACCCTCACCATGGTAACCAGGATCTACGTTCCCACCCTCACCATGGTAACCAGGATCCACGTTCCTACCCTCACCATGGTAACCAGGATCTACGTTCCTACCCTCACCATGGTAACCAGGATCTACGTTCCTACTCTCACCATGGTAACCAGGATCTACGTTCCTACCCTCACCATGGTAACCAGGATCTACATTCCAACCCTCACCATGGTAACCGGGATCTACGTTCCTACCCTCACCACGGTAACCGGGATCTACATTCCTACCCTCACCATGGTAACCGGGATCTACATTCCAACCCTCACCATGGTAACCAGGATCTACGTTCCTACCCTCACCATGGTAACCAGGATCTACGTTCCCACCCTCACCATGGTAACCAGGATCCACGTTCCTACCCTCACCATGGTAACCAGGATCTACGTTCCTACCCTCACCATGGTAACCAGGATCTACATTCCAACCCTCACCATGGTAACCGGGATCTACGTTCCTACCCTCACCACGGTAACCGGGATCTACATTCCTACCCTCACCATGGTAACCAGGATCTACGTTCCTACCCTCACCATGGTAACCAGGATCTACGTTCCCACCCTCACCATGGTAACCAGGATCCACGTTCCTACCCTCACCATGGTAACCAGGATCTACGTTCCTACCCTCACCATGGTAACCAGGATCTACGTTCCTACTCTCACCATGGTAACCAGGATCTACGTTCCTACCCTCACCGTGGTAACCAGGATCTACGTTCCTACCCTCACCATGGTAACCAGGATCTACGTTCCTACCCTCACCGTGGTAACCAGGATCTACGTTCCCACCCTCACCATGGTAACCAGGATCTACGTTCCTACCCTCACCGTGGTAACCAGGATCTACGTTCCTACCCTCACCATGGTAACCAGGATCTACGTTCCTACCCTCACCATGGTAACCAGGATCTACGTTCCTACCCTCACCGTGGTAACCAGGATCTACATTCCTACCCTCACCATGGTAACCAGGATCTACATTCCTACCCTCACCATGGTAACCAGGATCTACGTTCCTACCCTCACCAGGGTAACCATGATCTACGTTCCTACCCTCACCATAGTAACCATGATCTACGTTCCTACCCTCACCATGGTAACCAGGATCTACATTCCTACTCTCACCATGGTAACCAGGATCTACGTTCCTACCCTCACCATGGTAACCAGGATCTACGTTCCTACCCTCACCATGGCAACCAGGATCTACGTTCTGCGGATTTCGTGGAGTTTCTTCCTTCTGGTTCCCCTTCATCCTGACGAGCTCCTACACCTGATCCCCTCAACGTCTAGCCGGGGTCTCCTTCTGGTCGTTCATCATACACAGTTCTGATTGGTTCTTCACTTCCTCCAATAAACTGGTTTAAACTGGCGTTTTGTTTGGGTCGTACTTGACACGTCACACAAACCCTCTGTACCCCATGTTCAGAGATGAGTGTAACTGGAGGGACTGACTGACGGTCCGGACTGACGGATGGATGTTTAGGAAGGCTTACGTTCTGATTGGCCCAGCAAGGCGTTGGTGTTCACTATCCACTTCTTATCGTTGGCTTCCGCAGCTTCAACGACGGCCTTCTCCCCGACCTCTTTGGCGTTCTCGTAGAGGCGCAGCTCCATGTAGCAGCAGCCCAGCTCATGCAGCAGCCAGGCCTTCTCCAGTGGGTCCTGGAGCAGGGGGAGTGCCTCCTGCCAGCTGTGGGCAGCAGCAGGTTAGAGCGGGACCTTCACAGGTCACCACGCTGCAGGTTAGGGATCAGGGCTCTACTCACGTTTCGATGGCCAGATGAAAGCGTCCCATCTTGACGAAGGAGCGGCCCACGTTCTCCAGAGCTTGGGCAACAGACCCCGTCTTTTTCCTGAAAGGAGAAAGATGTGAAGGAGTGGACGACGGAGGGAGCGGGGTACACTCACCTCTGCCTTGCCAGGTCCAGCTGCTTCTGAAAGTGTTCCAACGATTTGTCGAACTGTCCCAGTTCAAATGAGACCGTCCCGATGTAGCTGTGCAGGCGTGCCACCAGCTCCTTCTTATACGGGATGTCTTTTTCTGACCATTTCAGGACCACGTTCAGCACCCCTTCTGCTCTTTTACCCGCTTCGTCTGCATTACCAGCGGCCAGATCTGAGGAGGAGCAAGACGGATTCACATACTTTATTAACACCTGATGGAAGTTCATGTGTCTGGTAACTCCGAGCAGTCCAAGAGAGAGAGCCCCAAACAGATTCAGAACAGCAGCTAAGGGGTGCTGAGTTGGGTGGACTCTGGGTTACCGTGGTAACGATGTTTTTAATCTCCAGTGAATCCTAATAAGATGTTAAACTGTCTCTAAAAGCTCCACATCCTTCACTGTGGTGGAACAACACCAGCAGTCCACCATCTTTAGTAAGTTCGGCTTCACTATGGAGACCAGTGGAGGCTGGTCGTAAAAAAAAAAAAAAACTGGGTTGCGGGGTGCACATACAAAAAAATCTCTATATATTTTGAGATATCCTCTTTATAAAAGATATCACATGCCAGAACATGAATATTTAAAAGTTTTATTTTCACATGTTTATGATCCATCCAACTTGAACAGAAATTTCTTTCTTTCTGGTATGAAAATTTTTTAATTACCTTCTAAATTAAAGTCCGACATGTTTGTGATTATTTTTTTCCCATGATGGCGACAATCTCTATGGATTCAGCAGTGAAAACAATGGGCGGGTCTTCTAACCGCACGTCACTGGTCAGCTCATGGCTAATTGATTGGTTCACTTAACAGATTGACAGAGAGGAGAACCTATCAACCCCAAAGATAGGAGGGGTCGTAGGCAGTATTATAGGTCAGCTCATAGCTGATTGGTTGGTTCACGTAACAGACTGATAGAGAGAAGAACCTATCACTGTGTTTTGGGGCGCTTCCGGCCTGCGCCCCACGGGCGTGGTTATGATTTCCAATACAAATGAATGGAACAAAATTCAGAGCTGACGTCACGTTTTTTCAGAAATACCGGAAACCACATACACACTCATCTGTTTTTCTTGCGGGACGCGTCTGGGCTGCGCCATCGTTCCGGTTTTCACCGGAAGAAATAAAATAAAACATGTAAATCGTTGTTAAAATGAATCTAATCTTCACACAAGACAGTTTTACATACTTACAAACTACATGTTTATATATTTTTTATTGTTAGTTTTGGTGATCAGGACAAGGGGGGCGGCGCCCCTGCGCCACATGTCACCAGCCGCCACTGATCTTCAGACAGGAATCACTCAGAAGATCCTGTCTTCATTCCTTCTGAACATCTCCACACGTCCAAGAAGACTCCACATTCCTAACCGATGGAGGAGATCAGCTCTAAAAACTACAATAAAAAATCTGACAACATGTGGAGCTACAGGGACCTGCTGCCATCATGAGAAAACGATGCCCTGGGAGGGGGCGGGGCTTCAGGGGACCGATTCATGTTCTAAAACAACAGCATTTACCTGCTAAGATTAGTTTTTTTTTGTCTTTTGAACCGCCAATCCCTCACAAGGTAGCAGGGGATGGTTTAAGACAAGAGGCAGGGTACACCCTGAAAAGGTCACCAGTCTGTTACAGGGCCACACACACTCATTCCTAGGGGTAGTTTTACAGCAGCCAATCACCATGGATGTTTTTAGAGAGTGGGAGGAAACCAGAGAAAACACACACATACACAAGGAGAACGTGCATGTGTTCCTGGTTCAACAGCCAATCAAATTCGTCACGCTGACTTGTAAACCTGGACCAGGTGTGTAGATCAAAGACCACATGGAGAACCTTCAGGACCCCGACCCTCCAGGACCGGAGTCTGACACCCCTGGTTTAAAGCTTTGTCCTTCCAGGGACTTGAACCCTGACCTTCTTGCAGTGATGCCAATGTGCTAACCACTACGCCACCCCACCGCCCCCTGGTGGCGGTGGAATGTCAACACAGTTGATGATGAAGAATTATGTTACTGATGATAAAAATTAGAAGATGGCAAAGGGGGGCTTTATCTTAAAGTCGAAGAATGAGGGTGAAAGGGCAGCAGGGTGAGAGGGCAACAGGGCAGCAGGGTGAAAGGGCAGCAGGGCGAGAGGACGAGAGGGCAGAGGAGACAGAGTCTGCTGGTCCTGACCCGGAGGAGCTTCTCAACCTCCCTCCTGATGCTAGCAGTCGCCCAATTTAGAGGGCATTGCAGGTGAGGTGGGTTGTGAGTCCTGGAGTGGGGACGAGGCTTGATACACTGGTCTTTCTGTGTGTAGTTTGCATGTTCTACCTGTTTATGTGTGTGTTTTTTTCTGGTTTCCTAAAAAAAGATACATGTTAGTTTGATTGGCTGCTAGGAAATCAACCCTAGGAATGAGTGTGTGTGGTCCCGCAACAGACTGGTGACCCGTTCAGGGTGTACCCTACCTCTTCCGTAAAACCAGCTGTGATAGGCTCCGCCCCCGTTACGGCCGCGTTAGGTATAAGCGGCTCAGAAAACATGCCTGAATGTTTCCATAGAAGTGTTTAAATCACGTCCATCTGCTGATTGGATGATGCTGTCCAATCAGCTCATCAGTACCTGCTTCTATCTCCTCTATGGTCTCCAGCAGCAGCTGGGCGGGGTCCATGGAAGATCGTTGCTTCTGCTGAGAAGACGGGAGACTCCGTTTGGAAGGTTCTTCTGGATTAAAGGCGGTGACGCAGATGTCCAGAGATTTTAATCCACATTCCAGAATGTCCCGCAGCTTTTCACCGCGTCGGGTTCGACTTTTAGAGAAAGCTGAAGGAGGTTTGAAACGAAAGGGTTAAAAATAAACCGATTATTAAAGGAATGAAGAGGTTTTAAAAACCTTTGTCATGAATCAGATCTTCTAGAAACTTCTTCTGGTTGAAGAGCTGCGGCTGTCTGGACGTCTCTTCACTTTTAAAAAACGTACGCGGATTAATTTTACCATTTTTTAGAAAAAACTGAAAGAAAAAACAAACATTTCAGATAAATTTTTTAAACTAACTTTTCAGCTTTTTTTTAAAAACATGAACGGACTCTGAGTTCCTCGGACAGGCTGTTCCACCGGCAAGGAGCGTAACGCTGGAACGATGCACGGTGGGATTTTGTTCTAAGATTTGGTATCACTCCTCCCAGATGGCAGAGCTACTGGATTTACCAGGATCTAGGTTCCTACCCTCACCATGGTAACCAGGATCTACATTCCTACCCTCACCATGGTAACCAGGATCTACGTTCCTACCCTCACCATGGTAACCAGGATCTACATTCCTACCCTCACCATGGTAACCAGGATCTAGGTTCCTACCCTCACCATGGTAACCAGGATCTAGGTTCCTACCCTCACCATGGTAACCAGGATCTAGGTTCCTACCCTCACCATGGTAACCAGGATCTACATTCCTACCCTCACCATGGTAACCAGGATCTACGTTCCTACCCTCACCATGGTAACCAGGATCTACGTTCCTACCCTCACCATGGTAACCAGGATCTACATTCCTACCCTCACCATGGTAACAAGGATTTACGTTCCTACCCTCACCATGGTAACCAGGATCTACGTTCCTACCCTCACCATGGTAACCAGGATCTACGTTCCTACCCTCACCGTGGTAACCAGGATCTATGTTCCTACCCTCACCATGGTAACCAGGATCTAGGTTCCTACCCTCACCATGGTAACCAGGATCTATGTTCCTACCCTCACCATGGTAACCAGGATCTAGGTTCCTACCCTCACCATGGTAACCAGGATCTACGTTCCTACCCTCACCATGGTAACCAGGATCTACGTTCCTACCCTCACCATGGTAACCAGGATCTAGGTTCCTACCCTCACCATGGTAACCAGGATCTACGTTCCTACCCTCACCATGGTAACCAGGATCTACGTTCCTGCCCTCACCATGGTAACCATGATCTACGTTCCT